>JAOBRD021001632.1:0-11842 GCA_027575215.2 Hydrozoanthus sils
CCAGTATTAATTTACACAATTTAGTACTAATTTTGGTTTGAGGTTACACTAGTTTGTTTGAACAATTTATTGCAAACTACTTAAAATCTTAAGCAAATACAAATTCAAGTGAGCATAATAGTAAGATTAAGGTATTACACATACAACCAGTTTTAAAGGATTCAAATGCAGCTGGACTGTTACTGCATAAAACTACCTAGATAAATTAGTATTTTAAGGTAAACAATGACTGAAGAAAAAGTTAATAATTTGTCAGGCAATGCCGCGCAATCAGCTACCAATGCCGCGAAATTTTGCAAATTTTCATCGTAAAATCCCAGAAGCACTGAAAAGAAATGAAACTTTTTGTTACAGGGATAAAACTTGGTGTAAGCAATGCAACTTTTATATTCTTTCATGAATCTTGACTACTCAAGGCAGGTTGTGCTGCATGTTGTTCTATAGTGGTTGCGGTTCAGAAGGAGTGAGTGATCATGTAATTTTTATGTTTTGAGAGAGCTTTTGTTTGTATTTACAGAGTTATGGTTGTATGTGGAAGTTATCATTATAGAATTTGACCAAGGAAGCATCCACTCTCAAATAAGCACCTCCCCAAAAGCTTTAGGAAACATTTTGCAGCAGGGGGTTGCCAGTGCGTAATATGTCAAATATGGTATTTGCTCTTCTACATATTACTTAAACACTTACAAGGTGAATGTAGTGCATACATACAAAAAATCTCTAGGCAACATTAAAATTGTAGATAACATATTGATTATTTTTTAATTTTATCTTTTCAAGAATTGATTCCAAGTTTCAAAAAGATTCCCAGTACTGTTGTAGTTAGAGAAATTGGACAGAGTGTGGAGTTTCAACTGAAAGCAACAGTTGTAATGCCCGAGTCTTTTGAATGGAAGAAGCACATCATAACAGGTAGAAAAGTGAGCAACGTCAATATCGCTGCTGAGCATAATGTAACAACTATACGCTCATCAAAAAGTGTAACATCAAGATTAACTCTAAGGAATTTACAGCTGAAAGACAGTGGGTCATATCAAGTTACTGCTTTCTGGAAAGGCAAACAAGAACAATTGCTGTTTACTGTACATGTCTATGGTAAGTATAAATAACATTAACACGAATCAGTCAGTATCATAGTAGGGGTTTGTAGCTTGTACCCTAGGGGCCCAACCCAGCTATTTGGGGGAGGGGGGGAGGAGGGCAGCAGGAATTTTTGGGTTGAAAATTTTGGTACCAAGTTTTGGCTTAAAGGGATTTTTTGGGACATATTTATGAATTACCTTAGGATTGTTTGGGGTTTCCAAATTTGGCAAGGATATTTTTGTGCCTCATAATCTGGAGCAGTGCTTACCATAATTATGAGTAATTTTAACTAAAACAACCTCAACAAAAGTTTGCTATCACATGAATTCTTAATTCATGTTCTAATAGAATAAAGAGTCAGTCTAATGGCAGTGACCCATGTTGTGACAAGTGTTATTACTTACATCTCTGTTTTAGGGCTTTTTGGGCATGCCAAAAAAAGTAGGAATTGCATCATTTTTTTTCAAGGCAGGGATTTTTTTGGTAGAAAATTTGAACCTTGCTTGAGCCCCGGGTGGACATTGAATTGGGGATATGCACAAACAAGCATGGTATCACACTCTTGCAAGCGTTCTTTTCAACTTTAAAGACTATATTTTGTTGAGTAAAACATTGGGTTTGAGCAAAGTGAGAATGTATATTAACCCTTTCCCTACTGACATGATCAAGCGTCAAACTGCTGTTGTTTCCTGAGCTCATTTTACATTCACCAAACAAACTCCACACAAAAGCAAAATGTATATGCTTGGTAGATTTCTATGACCCCTGGTACACTAACAAACACATCATTTCAATATCTAGTTGTTGTTTATTCGAAATAATTATTTACAAGTTTCAGAATTTCACTCAATAAACTGACGCAATTTCAAGCTTAAAAATTTGTCCTTTAGAAAGTTTTTAAATTTGGCACCATGTTCTGTGACCCTTGACTGTTAGTATTTCAAAATTATTTACTATCTTAGTTGAATAAAACTTAAAATCTTCTCTTTATTTCTGGCAGAAAATACACCTCGATAAGCATTCAAATACAAACATAATCACACTGTATGATAGCAGACAAAACATGAGTCTTGAGACGATTGAACACACTCGAATTTTGTTTCAACTGCACGCTGGCTCTTTGTTGTTCACCCATCTCCCTTGCACTGTACACAATGTCTCTTTCGGCCATTTGCATTGTCCTGGAATATTCTCTGGGCTAATAAATATTTTAGCCGCTGCAGAGGCCCTTTCTGTGTGCTTTTGGTCATCAGCTCGGCTTGAAAATCCCCTGATAAGTTGTTTGGACACAGGATAAACTCAAATATGAACCAGGAAATATACTTGTACCACTTGTGGGATGCTCTACAAGTTGTGTAGTATGAGCAGAGTTGATCTACGCAATCAACTTCCCCCATGTGCTCTGTTTTACCACAGTGACTGGTTTTCAAACTCTCTCGGCTTTGCCGTTTCTTGCCCTTCTTTCAACTTCTGTCGGTGGATCGACGGGATTGATGTTTGTTGACAAAATGTTCACATCGAGTTTATCATGATACTTTGTAAATAGCAGATTTGACTTTTGGGAATAAACTTTCGCATTTCTGCTTTAACTTCTTCTTTGCATATGGCAGCAACCCTTTGCGGCTCAGCTGAACAGTTGCACATGCATACGTGTTTTTGTTGAGTAGGTCTTCCAACAACTTTGGCGAAGAAAAGAAATTGTCAAAATAAATATCATTGATAATTCTTGTTCAAAAATGGTTTAACCATTTCCATTATGACATCATATCTGAGACTGCAATTGCAAGAACAATCATTCTCTTCGCCAAGATACACAGCATGGTGACAACAAAACTGTTTTACCACAGTGACTGGTTTTCAAACTCTCTCGGCTTTGCCGTTTCTTGCCCTTCTTTCAACTTCTGTCGGTGGATCGACGGGATTGATGTTTGTTGACAAAATGTTCACATCGAGTTTATCATGATACTTTGTAAATAGCAGATTTGACTTTTGGGAATAAACTTTCGCATTTCTGCTTTAACTTCTTCTTTGCATATGGCAGCAACCCTTTGCGGCTCAGCTGAACAGTTGCACATGCATACGTGTTTTTGTTGAGTAGGTCTTCCAACAACTTTGGCGAAGAAAAGAAATTGTCAAAATAAATATCATTGATAATTCTTGTTCAAAAATGGTTTAACCATTTCCATTATGACATCATATCTGAGACTGCAATTGCAAGAACAATCATTCTCTTCGCCAAGATACACAGCATGGTGACAACAAAACTGTTTTGTGAGTCGGCCACCATCCAGACCTTAATTCTGTACTTGGTAGGTTTAGCAAGCATATACTGTCTGAAAGACAGCCTTCCTTTAAAACTTATCATGCCTTCATCAACCGAAATATTTTGGCTTGGTTGATACACTTTCTGCATTTTGTTGTTGAAGTGATTGAGCACTGGTCGAATTTTATATACAGTAGTTGATCGAAGTTTGCTTCCCAGCATGCTGGTTGCAAAGATGAGTCATGAAAGTGAAGATAGCAGCCAATATCCTCGTACTGATTTTGATAACTCTTTGAATTCCCTGGTTTCTGAGAAAAGGGTCCATTGACCAATACTCTGCTAGCGTTGGCAGAGGATTCAAACCCATTACTATTGAAACTCCAAGGAATACTTTGAGTTCTTGCTTGGTAACTTCCTTCCATTTCACTAGCCACTGTGGAGCACCTTCGAGTTTTGATGGGCATACTTATTTGTTTCTTTTACAATATGCGAAATCAGGTTACAGTAAATAAAACATTAAAAACACCAATCTGCTTGGAGTTATTGGAAGATCAAACAGTTTGCCCGTCTGTGTAATAAACTCGTTGACATTTATGGCTGTAAGTTGTTGAGTCCAAGTAGTTGGCTGATTGTTTTCACCTGCTTCGTCATCTCTTCCTTCTTCACTGCTCTCATTCTCGCTGCAACTTTTGCTACCACTGCTTTCTATGTCATTTATGGAAAACTCTAAATCTGAGAAATTATCATCATCTTCTGAATCACCAAAAATATCTCTAAACTCTTCCTCTGTAATAACCATCGGTTCACTCGCCATTTTGTTTTTCTCAAAATGCAAAATTTTAAGTGCACATGGTCGACTTGTGAAGTTCAAAATTTATGTGCACTTAACTGTAATTTGATTGGTCAATATTCAATAGTCTATTAGGCAGCAAAAGGAACAAAAAATGCCTTATCAGGGATAGGTGGGAAGCGTTTTTTTCTACCGGGCGGTACAGGGCAGCATAGAAAAATGATACTTTAAATTTTCCTGGCAGTATCGGGCGGTGTAGTAGGGAAAGGGTTCTTGATTGGGCTTTCTGTGGCTAATGTCGAGGCAAAGATTATTGAGGTTTGGTTTTTGACCTTATTTTGAGGTCCCTGCAGTTTTTCTCAAGGGCTTTACAGGTACAGACAGCCTTCTGGGTGTATCCTGTCAACCTTGTAACTACTACAACTATGATTTCATGAACGACTGTGAGTGGCACAGTAACAATTACCATGTGCTTCGATATTGTGAGGTGCTTTTTTGTTGATTTTGAAGGAAAGTGAAGCCATATTATATTAGTTCAAACCATTGGCCAGAAAAGGTGTTTAAATAAGAAACTTAGAAGGAAATTTGGTTTGTAAAATAAAAATAACAGTTTTGAAGAAGCTGGAGCTGAAAGTCGAAACTGAATTTATTTTGTAATAATCACAACAAACATTCAATTTATCAGCCAAAGAATATGTAACAGGTTTTAATAAAAACATAATTTTTTTTGTGCAGAAAAAAATAAGGAAAAGGTTTTTCTATCTTTGGAAAAGTTTCTTTTAAAGGGGCACTTTAAATTTGACTTTTAAATCTTTCAAAGTGTGAAATCAATATTTAAACATTTTTTCCTTATTGATTTTCCGTAAAAAACGTTTCTTGCTGCATTGTACCGGCAGCTCAGAAACAGGGGGTCAGCGGAAAAAGACTGAGGCTATGATGTTAGATGTGGGGAAGAATTGGCTTGAACTGAAAAGGCTCATCATTAAAGTTAGACACTGCACACAATTTTAACTTTCACTTTATACAGTGTAAGCAAGATATAAATGACACCAAAAACAGTTCAAGCACTCACTCACATGGTACTTTAGTTTATCGCTGACAAGTTGACAAATTTTCAAATTCAGTGACCCAAAACGCACACATTCAAACTAGAATTTCTTGGAAAATCAGTGTGACACAAGAAAAAGAAATTTTAAAATATTGTCTCAACACCTTTAAGGATTTGTATTGGTTTTAGGGTTCAGTTCTTCTTAAATGAGTGCTCAAGAAAACAATCAAATGCATCAGACAAATCTATACTGGGGACATGCACAGTGCAGCCAAGTGTGATATCACACTCTGTTGCATGCGATCTTGTTAAGACTCTTTATGACAAATTATTTATAATTAATAATTCAATATTATTGTTTAACATAAGCTATAATTTAGTTCTATGGCAGCAAGGGTGATATTCTGAGAGAAATCTTAATTAGGATAAAAAAATGTCATGGCCAAATTATGATGCCAGTTTTTTAAAGTACACCATAAGAAAATAATATATTTGATGATTCTTAGAAGTTATGCTCAAAAATCCACATTGAACTTGCAACAAAGCCTTGATAGAATTTGAATGTGGTATAACAGAATACAGTTTGAATTTTATTTCATTTTCCTTGTTATTAGCCAGTAAAGCTCCAGTCATCAAAACACTTACTCAAGACTTCACAACAAGTGAGTCTAAGACAGTAACACTTGATTGCCAAGCTCTTGGTTATCCCCCTCCTGATGTTGTGTGGTTTAAGGATGGCACTGAGATTCCACAATGTACAAAGGACTGTGATACTTTGCATTTCAAGCCTAGCATTCACAAGCATGCTAACATATCACAAGGAGATCTTACCATCAAAGGAATTCAGTTTTCTGATGCTGGATCCTACAAATGCAAAGCAGTAAATGCTCATGGCAGCAAAGAGGCCGTTGTCAAGTTGTCTGTTCTAAGTAGGTATTGTCTTTGTTTTAGTGTGGAATAGGGGCAATTCCATGATACAGACACAATATTCAAAGGCTAAAGTGATAATTAAAAGGTTAACAATGTTAAAATTTGGCATGTTCAAATACTGCACACTTGTAACTTTGATTTTTAAACTGAAAATATATTGTCCATCCATGCATTAATTTTAAGTGCAATTTCATGCGAGACGTTGAAAACTTAAAAAAAATTCAAACAAATTTTTTGTTACTGAAACGTGAACAAAAGATGTTGGAGTTGCCCAACCTTCTAAAATCAACAACTCATTCTTTATATTTTCACCACACACATTTGTTGAGAAGAATTGAGAATATAAAGTTTAAACCATTTGAATGCATTATATATCATTCCTTCATACTAACTGAGGATGTCAAACTTGGCTAGATTGTAAACAGTGGTCCAGCTGTATGTAGCCTACTGTCAGTTTCACAAAACCGTTTTTAACCCTATCCAGGGGGGGGAAGTACCCGTGCTGATTTCAAAGAATCGCCAAATTCCCTAAGTATTCTTCCAACTGCAAATTTTATGACTTTTTCTCAAAGTTATTAGAAAACAGAAATATGACAAAATTTTGTAGTTAACGAGTGTGCTGCTGCCATGGTAACCATTTTTCGGAGGTGTGTTTTTTTCGATTTTTGGCTTTTTCATACCTTTGACATACTGTATTCTTTCACAAATAACAACCAAAAGCAAACTTTTTAACAGAAAAGTAAGTTTATTTAAATTTTGTGTTAAAAAAATAAATCTATATATCTATTATTTTTTGAAGTCATAGGTATTGCACAATAAATCTAAAGAATAAATAAATTTTTGAAACTATATATTATAACAATGAACTTATAGTTAGCAGAGCTAGTTTTTTCTGTTTTTTCTCAAGAATTTGTAATCTTAATTTTTTGATTTGAACTGCAATATTTTTCACAACCACAGCCCGTTCTTCAAATGCAATAAGGTTACGTATATAATATACACATAAAAATATTCAAAAACCCAACCACAGTTAAAATAAAACTTCAGAAGTTTATGGACTGTTTATTTTATAAGAAAGCATTTCCACAAAACTTTTGCTGCAGTTGAAAACTCAGATAAAATCATTTGCCAAAATTTGACAAAAAACATTGCCATCCTGTGTTTCTGTCCAACTCTTTTAATATTTCTAAGTTGAGTCTATTTGGCCGTTTTTCCTTCTATTGCTTTGTAAAAAGATAAATGGGGTTTTTATAGTACCTGGCATACTAAATCGATGAATTTAATGATCTGAAATCAGTCGAATAAATCGATAACAGTTGATGAAAATTGGTTAATTGCCATCGATTGGTATCTATTCTCCTTCCTCTCCCCAGGTCCTTCTTTTACTCGTGCGTTTAACATCGTGACCCTGCCTCTCCCCTAAAAACAGTCGCTATGCAGGCTTACAATATTGCCATTGTGTATTGTTTATTTCACTCATTGTATTAATTTTGATAATCATTTTTATAGTTTTTCATTATAAGACGGTCGAAAACCTCCAGTTTTCAATTCCACTCACCAAGTGTGTGTGGTCAAAATCTAAAGAAAGAGTTGTTAATTTTAAAGTGTTGGGCAACTTCCATCTCTTTTGGTTCATGTTTCAGTAACAAAAAGTTTTATTAATTTTTTTTTAAAATTCTCAATGCTTTGCCTGGAATTGCACTTAAAATTAATGCATGGCTGGACAATGTATTTTAGCTAGACTTTTAAGCTGGTTAAGTTTAATCATCAAAATTAAGTGTGCAGTATTTGAACATGCCAAATTCTAACACTGTTCATCTCTACACTCTTTACACTTGTTATTATTCCGCCACGTTTGCTGCTAATAGGCCATTGGAGGTGAAGCCAAAATCAGTTGTCAAGAAGTCTACTGTGGATTGAGAGAAATGAATGGGATATCCATGTGTTTTCTGCAGCTTATAAATTGTAGTTCTGAAGGTTTTGCTTGCATTTATTTGTATTGACACTTTTCTTTCTGTTTTGTTTAGCGAGACCTTATATTCTTAAGTCACCTCCCTCTTTGTCTCGCCGAGATGGAAAAATAGCAAGAGTCACCTGTAAGTTAATCAGGGGTGAACCCCTGCCAAAGTTCACTTGGGTTTACCAGGACTACAAGGGTTCAGCTGACAATAACAGTCCTAACAGTTGTTATGAGATCAATAATTGGCAGCCGCTTTCAAGAAGCATAACATATGATCCACCATTAAACCAGTCATCGTCCTCAAGTACAATCATCATCCCACCGAATCTACCCCCTGTTGGTCGTGCTGCATGCTACAGGTGTCAAGCAGAGAATAAGTTTGGAAATGATTCATTTATCACCGAACTTCATCGTTACAGTAAGAAGCACACTTATTTTATTTCTTTGTTTAATTTTATATAATGTATAGTTTCCTTTTAAAGGGATATTGTAGGTCAGCTGACCACGGTGGGTTTTTGCATGCCTGAATAACTACTGTAAGTGATTGTATGCTTGCAGCTAGCTGCTTTCCAGATTTTGCTTAAATCAAACCCTCTAGCATTTACTATTAATTTTAAGTTCGTTCCAATGAAATAGAACCTACAATGAAATTTTTATCAAACTTTGCCTATTGTTTATTTATCTTATAGGAACTTATTAATAAATTATTTTGAAATTAAAATCGGGGGTCCCCACACTGTTTTGGTATCTGGTTTTAAATTCGTTTTCAGTCAGTCCCACGTCGACTTTCCTCTATCTCATCTGATAGTTTGTAGCTCGTTTGTAGGAAAATGTCGGTTTACTTCTGGTGAACTCCTGCTATAAGGAAAAAGCTGCCATTTTTAATGCACGCATGCTAGCTTACACAAGAAGTTATGCGCAGTAAGGATGCGCAATGCAAGACAAAGAATTAACCTTAAGAAACTGTGTCTTTCTAATCAAACTTCAAGATTGCACCATTCAATGTTCTGACCAGGCCATGAATATATGTTATATGTAGTCTGCAGGTTGCTGAATTGACCGAGATATTTAGCTTGTACAACAGACTGACTGCCTTTAGTTAGCCATACTGTACTTAAATACACTTTTATGTTTTTTTTTCTTTTAGAATATACAGAAGAGGAGTTTCTGAAAATCCGACCAGATAAGCCGCAGGAGATGAATGCCCTTGAAACATTAAAGCTTCAATGTTTCTTGTTACTTGGCAAATTAAGTCCTTTATCAATTGTGTGGCAAAAAGATGGTGCTGATCTGGACTCTAAAGCCAATCCTAGGATTTATAAACACAACTTGAGGGTTAGCAGTAATTCTTCTGACATATTTAATTCACAAATCCATGCCGAAATTGCAGTTACAATTTTTAATCTGACTGTCAATGATTCTGGAAGCTACTCGTGCAGAGTTGCTGGTGACAATTTTAATAAGACTGTGAAAGTCGATGTAAAAGGTGAGTGTTTGTTTTGCTGCAGAGTAAATGCAAAGGTCAGTGTTTATAAAACAAAAAATAAATGTTGTTTTCAAAAGTTGTGAACTGAAAAATGGATACAATTACTACAAACAATTAATTTTCCCCTCATGGCCGTCTATTTTATGGGGTATCATTCTTGTCGAAGCTAGAATGTTCTTGGCCTTTTTTGGGGGCATCTGCATTTTTTTTGGTAAGAGTATTTATAAGTTAAATTGATGTTTTAATACACAATTTTAACTTGTTACATAAAACAAAGTTTTTTTTAATTTTGTAGGATAATGATTCCAAATATGAGTTAAAGTTGAGAGCAACCTTTTGAACCAGTTCGAGAAATTGTTTATTACTGCATTTGAATGAAAATTCTATTAACAAATTTATTCCATACAAGAGTGAGCCATGTATTAGCTACAAAATCTGATTTCTCTACTTTAACCATTTCAACACAAACTACGTGTATTAAGATGGATTCTCCCAACTTCAGAATCCTTACTTCTCAAATTCTTTTGAAATTCCTTTTTGACCATTGCAGTGTTTGAGTAAATTGGTTTTTTAAAACTTATGGAGTTTGATAGTTTGTTTTACCCAAGCACAAAAGTATTTTGTTATTTCTAGACCTTTTCTGCAAAGTTGTTCCATTCAGAATAGTGCTGTCATGTTTTTGAGACAGCTATAGGAAGTGATCCGTGTTCATGAAAAAGTTGTGGATTTTGACTTCCGTGTTTTAATGCTGATCCTTTCAAGTTAAGGAGACCTATGCTTTGCGATTTTTCTATCTCCAAAAAGTAACATTAATATTCGACATTGCTTTTGTTTCAACAGCTCTAGAAATTCCAAAGTTATCGTGGAAAGATGCAGGCCTAACTGTTTATGAAAACAACTACACCACTGTAAAATTACAGTGTTTGTTAGAGAGAGGGAATCCTAAACCAGAGTTTGCATGGTTTCACAATGGACAGCCACTACAACCAGTGATTAACGAAAATGTCGATTGTTTGTATGCTCGCGATGGATGGTACTATGCCGGCAATAACAAGCAAGAGGTGATTATGTGTGGAAGACCATTAGACTACACTAAGTTTTCAGGTCGGTACACATGCAAGGCGTGGAACCAGGAGGGAATAGACGAGATTTCTACCAAGTTGAACATCCTCGGTAAGAGTTTTTGGGGTATGGTTGAAGTGTTACTGAAGCGAATCTTCAAACTAATTTAAAATAACTAAAATTAAACTTGGACCCATGTAACTTCCTCTTAAACACTTTATACCAGTTTTGAAAATGAATGTCGCGTGAAATTTGCGAAGACAAAATGCCTGTTTTAGCACCAAAGCTGCGAAAACTTTTTAAAGCTCATTAAATATGTGTGATGTCACATGATCTCACATTCCCGGGTCAAATTCATATGATCATGGAAAAGCTTTTAAGGCTGGAGTCCCAGTCTTGAAGCAAGAAACTCACTTGTTCGCTATAAACGTTAGTAAAAACAAATGCTAGGGAAACTTGGAGCCCCTTCAAACCATGTGACGTCATAAATCGCTGTCATATGTTTTAAATTTATTCGCACCAAATTCACTATTTTGAAAGCATATTTCACGGACTTAAAATGTTCAGGTAACCACTTTTATCCATTTACAGTCGATCAGAAGTGTTGGAAAAGCCCCTAGAACTAAAGAAACACCAGTGACAAAATGGCTTCAGTGGCATTTTAAAAGATTTAAAGGTGTCTAAGCCCTAGCCAATATTTTCTCGGTTTGTTAAATCTCTGATAATTGTGTGACATTTATACATATCGCTGTTCTTTTCTTAAAGTCCCTATCAAGCTTAATTTTTTCCTTTTTGGATTAAAACTGTTCTCATCAGTGAACTCAAAATTCGAACAACTAAAGAAATTTCCACGTCTAAGTATGCTTTTAATAAAAAAAAAAGATTGGAATGTAAATTTTGACCGAGCAGGCCGGGGACTGGTAACCTGTGACGTATAGCAGTGAGCTATGTGGTTTTTGTTTAAAAAAATTCATTTCTGTTAAAAAGTGTCATAAAATTTTAGTTTCAAACAGTTTCAAGGGGATAATTCATTGATTTAAGTTATAACAATGTGACTATTGTAGCCAGAATTGATTTTTTTGAAATAAAAAAGATTGTCTCTGCTTCGTACCTCGTGCTACGTCATATGCCTCGTGCTACGTCATCATTGGACCCTTCAAGTCTAAAAAATGTAACAGGAACGGCGAGAAAAGGTTTTATTTTCGAAAATTACTATTATT
>JAOBRD021001736.1:0-11841 GCA_027575215.2 Hydrozoanthus sils
GTAAGGTTTTTGGAATTCCTGAGAGGTTCTGCACAGGGTTGGTACATTTCATGGAAACCCTGAAAAGTTTTACACAGGGTTCGTACATTTTGTGGAATTTACGAAAGGTTTTAAACAGAGTTCGTACGATTTGTGGAATTCCTGAAGGTTTTATAGGGGGTAAGGCTCGTACAATTTGTGGAATCCCTGAAAGGTTTAACACAGGGTTCGTGCGATTCGCAGAATCCCTGAAAAGTTTTTCACAGGGTTCGTGCGGTTTGTGGAATTCCTGAAAGGTTTTGCACAGGGTTCTAACATTTTGTGAAATCACTGAAAGGTTTAACACAGGCTTCGTACGGTTCGTGGAATCCCTAAAAAGTTTTATACAGGGTTCTCACGGTTCGTGGAATTCCTGAAAGGTTTTACACAGGGCTCGTACATTTTGTGGAATCACTGAAAGGTTTAACACAGGCTTCGTATGGTTCGTGGAATCCCTAAAAATTTACATAGGGCTCTCACAGTTAGTGGAATTCCTGAAAGGTTTTACCAGAGTTCGTGGAACTCCTGTAAGGTTTTTAAGAAGGGTTGCGTACGATTCTTAGAGTTCCTGAAAAGATTTACACAGAAACTGTTTGATTCCAGGAGAATCCTGAACCATCTGAATTATGATTCTTACAAATCCTTGAGATACCTCAAAGGTCATTGAATCATTTTTCTTCCTAGAAAAGTTTTGGAATTTTGCTGTAGTCCTAGGAAAATTCGTGGGAAATTGAGCAAGACTACAACATCTAAAAGACTTTTATTTTCAGCTATTTTGGAAATATAAGACGAGGCAAAAAAAAAAGCCTAGGTTAAGTGAAAAAACCTGTTTTGTGCTTTTCTGTTTGTTTTCTCCCCGCATGTTTTTGGTTTTTGCCAGGTTGGTCAATCAGTATTGTGGTGCAGTAAAGCTACTGTAGTTTCATTAGACATACTCCTTGAAACTCGTTCAAAATATTTGGAAAACTTAGAGTTTTAACTCTGAAAGTATGTGTACATCCATACCACTTTTACTGTATTTTCTTGTTATGGCGTCATAACTGGTCCTTATAGAATCTTTTATACTATTAGAGCTTCACAAAAACTGTCTGGAGACAAACGACTTTTCCTTGTGATTTCAGGATGCAAGATTAAATGTTCCTCAAAAACCAGCTAAAGAGAAATCCAGAAACTTCCAGGTACAGATGTTAGTCAAAGTCGATTTGTATGTGTTCTAAGAAAATACGAGTCATAAATGGCATGACTCATGGTATCCGTGAGATTTAAGCATTCCTGGAGGGTTTTTACCCTGGCAACAAAAAAGAACAATTATGTGAAAGCAGAGGCAGCAAAGCATAAGGAAAGCATTGCGATTATACAATGGCTTTACTCGTCATTGATAGGCTTTCCTTAAAGGCATGAAATAAATACAGTGCTATACAGTTGCAAAAAAAAGTGTTCTAGAACGGAAAATTATAGTGGTGTATATTTTACCTTTACCTGTATTTTTGTTTCTCTTTCCACTCAGAGCCTTCAGCCAGACCCAATATTGTCGTTGAGAAGAATAGTTGGATTTGGAGGAGCTACATACAGAGACGTAAGCTCATCTTCTTCACCCAGACTGCAATACTCTTAAACTGTACTATATCCTGTCTGTGCACGCATCAGTGTAATGGAACAACTTGCCTTCTTTGTTCGTTGTTCTGACACTACTTCTTATCTTTAAACCGACCGAGGAGCTGTTTTTAGAATTGCGTATGATATTTAGTTTTTTTCAGAATCAAATAAGTGGATATATATTTATTCGAACATATATTCATTAGTCTAAATTTTTTTTTTCGTTACCACAAGTGGCATTAAAAGTAGTTTTATTTTAGTTCTGTGTTTATACGTATAGAGTCTGCTACAGATGACACTTTTATGTCCACTGTTTTGGCCGAGTTGTTGGATTTGGCTCTTCGTCTGTGAAGTTATCTGGATTTGTTTTTGCAGAACAAGCAGTGCCAGTGGCACCGTGGCTGAGCGGCTAGCGTGTTCAAGGGTCATAAAATGGGCCCCGGTCAGACCACTGTGTGAAAATGACACTTTACCTCTCTTGTTCCAGTCGACTCAGTTGTATAAATAAGTACCAGCTTCTGCTGGGGGCTAACTTGAGATGGATTAGTGCCCCGTCAAGAGGGAATCATAGATTCTCATCCGCTTAACACTACAGAAACCGGAGATAAGCGCCGGTCTAATGAGCCACTTGGCTCGAGAAAGGATTCAGCTTTTAGCTTAGAACAAGCTTTACTGTGAGGGACGTCATCAGATGCTTTCTCGAGTCAACTGACAGTATGAGGTTGTGTAGAATTAAATGGTGCTCGTTTTCATTACTTGAACAGTAAACAGTCTTCACATAAGATGGGCTAGGTCAGTATTTATTTGTTGTGAAGGTTGTATTTTATGAAACGGCAATATCCTCCTTCAGGCCTTGTGGACAAAGAATGGATCCAACATTGTATACCCCTGCCATGCTGTAATTGTGTCCATGGAAGTTAGCACAGGGCAGCAGGAGTTTTTCATGGGCCATACGGATAAGGTGAGCTTGGTGTAGTAAATATTGATGCAAACTTAGTTTCCGTGTAAAACTAAAAAGGAAGACATGTGGTTTTTAAAGTAACATTTTCTATCATTCTAGACTTTTGGTACACAGTTTATATGTTTACAGGTGCCAGTGCTTATACAGTCAAACCTCTCTAAGACAGACATCTTCGGGACCAGCCTGAACTGTCCATCTTCAAGGGGTGTCCGTCTTATGGTGACTTAAAATACAGTAAATGACTAAAAAGAACGCACGGCAGTGCCAAAGATTTGGTGTCCGTTTTATAGAGGTGTCCATCTTATCAGGGTGTCCGTCTTGAGGGGTTGAACTGTACCCTTTTTTGTAGTTTAATGTTAAAGAAGTCTATGAGTCTAACTGATCTATCTGTAAACACCTTGGTTGGGTAGAAGCCTTTCTCATCAGCTCGTTCAAAGCCCCAAGGAAGCCCAGGTTACGATCGGATTTTTTGTAATATAGGACAACAACTTTCGACTTACAGTACTTAACATTACGACTTTTTAGATTAATATCACAACAGGCCCGTCAATTATGAAAGTGCACTTTCTCGACTTGAAAAGTTTTAAAACTATTTTTTTTCTTATGCAGTTTTCTTAGAATTACCGGTCCAGCATGTGACCACTTTTCGAACGTTACTGGCCACTGCAGGTCAAAAGGAGATACGAAGTGCCTTGGGAGTGGTCAACTACAATCCCCAGTACACCCTCTTCCCCCTTTCATTACTGTCCAGCACAGAAACGCTAGGGTGGTTGTTATAGCACACAAACCAAAATCTGGGATTGTAGCATTTGATTATTGACAATGTCTTACTCTTCATTGTGCGCACCATACTGTATCTGTAGGTATCTGCATTGGCTCTTGATGGCAAATCTTCTATCTTGGCCTCGGCACAAGTTGGTTCACCCTCTGTGATACGTATTTGGAAAGTTCCCTCAAGGAAATGTGTTGCAATGTTTAGAGCTCAAGCGCAAGGAATCCATTGCTTGAGGTATTTTCACCACTAGCGTTACAGAAAGCACTCACTGTGTGACGTAGTAGCTATATTTAGCAAAGACAATGCTACGACAACGTGACTTCTGTTTACGTGCGCGCAGGTCGTGAGAAGGAGACGTCACGCTGTGAACGCAACGCGAAAACATAAAGATCTCGTCCCGAAACACATTGCAACATCTCTGGACCTTGAGCTGTGCGCTCGCACGTAAACAGAAGTCACGTTAACAAAACACCAGGTTGCCTCCCAAAAAGTACTCCATTTGATTAAGTCTAAATAAAAGTAAAAGAACTCTTACACTTACTAACTTAAATTTTGACGTGTATACCATGTGTATTTTAGCGCAGTATTGACTGAGATAACCGAGTTTGAAATTGAGTTAACTTTTCTGGAAATGTGTTAAAAAAAAGTGCAAGGTTCAAACAACGCAATTTTTTAAGTTTATAGAAGGGTTTTCATACAGCTCTGGAAATTTCCACAAACAGCAACAGACGCTAACATCAATTACCACACCTTCAGGGGACCTCAAGGAAAGCCAACGGTTCTAAGGCACAATTTTCTAGGGGGAGGGGGGCGAGGCATACTTCCCTGGAAAAATAGCATCTCAAGACGCTTTTTGCGTATTATAATAAATATAAACATCACAACTAGAAAACCTCTCCCAGAGTGTTGAAAGACCTACAAGAAAGTCTGAAAGTGACCCTGTTGACCTTCTTCATTTCGTAATTAACGGTTGTAATACTTTCCAATTTCTTTTTCTCTTGTTTAGTTTATCTTACAAGGGTCACATACTTTGTACTGTCGGAAGAGACACTCACAGCAAACAGGTACGGCAGTGCTTCCTTCAAAGGTATCTGTGTAGGGGTTGTTCAGTTTTCAGGATCCAATAATTCTTTCCAATAATCACAAGGATCACGTTTGGAAAAAATTATCCAGACAACCTTAGCGAATCTAAGCAGAGCCTTTATGGGAATCAATCTGAACTGAAGTTAAGCGGTGCAATTACGGGGGATTCATTTGAAAATACAAATTTTTGTTTTGTAACTTCAAATTCGGGAGCACTCTGACTGGGTTCTTCTCCTTGGCTATTCCTTTATCAAGAAATTGTTATTCATACTGTCTCTGCTAGAAAATGTCTGTCATTGACATTATGTTAGAAAATTAACATGTTAGCTCATCGTGACACCTGTAGATGGTTGCTGTTTGGGATACGTCTCGAGCTGTGAGGGGTGGGGAGGTAACACTTGTTGCGAAGGCTCATACAGATGTAGACATTTGCCGCATGAGAATAGCAGACTTTGATGACAGCAGGTAAGAATTCCAGTTGACTCCCAAAAAGTCGAACAGGCGAGGGAATTAATGATAGTTTCCAAGTGGCCGGCGGGGACTCGAGATATCGAGGGTGAATTTAAAAGAACAGTACACTATTTCTAACCTAAACTATTTCGTTTTAATGCGAGGTTCGGGTCTCTGGGGGTTCGAACTGGCGAGATTTAACTCTAGGATGATGTTTGTCATAGAACTTGGTTCGGCGATTGTTATACAGAGCACAATCATCAAATAAACTCCTTTACTTAGTTTTGTCTTGTCTTGGTTGTTTAATATTCTTCACTTCGTTAAGCACTGAAGAATATAATCAAAAACACTGATTTCTTTTTAGTAACCGTTGACAATTGGTAAATTGTTTTTGTCGGCAAACTAAGCTATAAGCTAGTTAACAGTTGAACTAGAAAGCAAGAAAATAAACTACAACAAAATAGTAAATTGAGAAAGTTCATGCAACAGCTAATCTCGGCAAGGAAACGTTGAACGGAAGAGGGGTAAATCCAATCAAGAAAAATGTTCTTATTTGAATGATTCTCATGACAGAAGAACTTTTCGTTTCACAAATTTCTCATGTACAAGTATTATGGTTGGTATTGATATACTTGTTATTTAATAATCATTTTGATTCCACCACCATTTTATTTCTCGTCATTTTTGTTGTTATTTAGAATGATCTCATGTGGTAACGATAATATACGATTGTGGCGTACTCGCCATGGTGCCCTTCGTTCGTGCCCAGTTGACCTCGGCCATCATGGTGTAGCGGAGTTTAGTGACATCACATTTGGTACACCAATCGTTCCAAATGGAGATCCAGCGGAAAGAAAACTGTAAGTGACTATTGTTTACATTGCAGACGTAGCTAGATTGATTAGTATGTGATCTTTGATATACTACTGTAAGTAGCTAATTTTTGATCAACCTAAAACGATTATAAGTTAATTTATTTGCCTAGAAAGTTTTCAAGGCGTGAGGACCTTACGTTTCGAACGTTAGCTCTTCGTCGGAGCAGATTATTGAAATTGTGGATAGTGGGGTTTATATAGAACTTTTATCACGTACAAATGCAAGAAATGATTTGTTGAAGTGGAAACATGTTGAGATTTATCAAACGTATTAAAACTTTTTTTAAAATTCCAGTAGGCATCAATGTTTTGAATGGCATTAAATCCCATAATTGCCCTAACTAGCACTAATGTTGAACTCAGTTTCTTTAAAATTCTCCAATCTTTTAATTTTGCCTTCCTGCAAGGCATGTTGGTATGGTTTAACAGTAAAAACTGAACGATGCTGAATTTCTCATAGGTATTCATGTACAAAGCAAGGCACCGTGTACCAAATAGACTATCAGAGGATTTCCTTGGAAAGAGTCTATAGACTTCTACCACTTGGCACTCGTCATGAGCCAGCTGGCAAATTTGGTGGCTCAACACCAACAGAGTTTGGAATTGCTCTGAATGCTCTCTCAGTGAATGAAGCATTTTGTGCCACGGGTTCACATGATGGTTTCCTCAGGCTCTGGCCCTTAGACTTTTCCTCTGTTTATTTGGAGGCAGGTAAATACCAGATACTCTATTATTTCCTACTGACTTTAAAAGTAACCAGTCCCATATTGAGATAAGAGTGTATTTTTCTAGTGTCTTTCGAACCCATGACCTCTGGTATAATGTTGATTATGATTTACAATGCCCTCTTTTTGAAAATGGTTAGTTTGAAACATTAGATTCCAAACATAAGCATGGTTTTCGATATCCCCTCTAATAAACGTAGTAGTATGACGACACCAAAAGAAAATCAGTATCACTGAATTTTTGTTTTTTATTGAAGGCATATAAATAATAAGTATACAAGCGCTGTGCCAATATTCCTAGAACTTCCTTATTAAACATGGCTCAGAAAGGAAATGGGCCAAAACTTGCATTTGGGGAAAAACAGGCCTTAAAGGGGCTGTTCCACGCTTCGGAGTACTGGGTTCTAATTTGTTGACGGTTTGTTGACACTTGATTTCGTGTTGGGTGAACAAGTTTTCAAGTTTAAACGGAGGAATAACAAGCGGTCACGGAGCAAGTGTATTCGTCTTCTTTGGCATAGAAATCGTCGTTTTGGCTTCCATTTTATAAAAATGGACAAGCTACAGACTATCAGTTGTCATTTTTTTAAACTTTTTTGTTCTGGCTGTTGGTGAATTCATTCGTAGCGGTCATGAGTTGCCGGCGGCTAACGACCATGTCAACTTAAATTCATGGCAGATTTCAAAGCGGCAAGGAGCGCCTAAAACGGTCTACATGTCGAGTTAATCTAAGTTTATAAAATTTTCTTTTGGATTCAAGACCGAGAACGCGTTTACCTGAAGATCGAGTAACATGTCCGGAGTTTATGGAAGAAGTGGAATATATCCGGGTGGTTTGCCTCCGATTCTGCATTTGCTGCGTACTTTCTCTCTCAAGATAAAGATCTAGAGTCAAAGGTGAGAAGAGTTTTGCCATGAATTTTGCTTCGTATTTGCACTTTCAGTGGTCACTTGCTGCACGGCCTAGACTGTTTTTACGGAATGGCGAAACGGTAAAGTTGAAATTAATTGTCAGTCCCGCGTTTTACAAATGAAAGCAATCGCTTTTAATTTTTGTATCTCATCAAAACGAAACTGAAATGGTCCGGTTTGACGTTGATCTCGCCAAATAACAAAACTTATTGCAATAATGGGTATCAGTATAGCTGTAAAACAACAAGGTAACTAATAAAATTGTCAGTTGAGAGCAAGTCTGGATTTCTGTGACCAACTGTTATTCGTCGTCTTTGTCGATGTTCCATGTGTTTGTTTAGACTGCGAGCAATCTCTTTCTTTTCCTCGGAATCAGTCGAATTTAGAAGTTCAAGTAGCGAATTCTATAAGCGAAAACCGTTTAGAAATTGTTGATATAAACCGGTTATCAGCCAACAGTTTGCAAGGTCGTGACCTGTGAGTGGCGAATATTTAGCGGCAACTCATGACCGCCAGCACGATTCACCAACAGCCAGAACGCTGAAAAAGGTAAAAAATGACAACTGATAGTCATTAGCTTGTCCATTTTTATAAAATGGAAGCCAAAACGACGATTTCTTTGCCAAAGAAGACGAATACACTTGCTCGGCGACCGCTTGTTATTCCTCCGCGTAAATTTGAAAACTTGTTCACCCAACACGAAATCAAGTGCCAACAAACCGTCAACAAATAAGAACCCAGTACTCCGAAGTGTGGAACAGCCCCTTTAAAGTATTTCTAAAATACTTCATGGAAATTCCCTACAATTAGTCATGGTTCTCTAAACCCCGAAGAGGGTAAGATACTCCGGACTCACCGATCTCGGTCCCACACGAACAAAGACTAGTATTCTCTCACGACCTAATTTTGACAGTGAGTGTGCCATCAGATTTAGGCCAGGCAAATAGTCTTCGAGTTTACTTGAAAATCCTCGAAAATCCTTTTAAAAATAGCTGTGGACAGTGCTCCTCCAAAATTTGTAAAAAGGCCCATTAAAAGCTGTTGTTCTAACAACTTTTAAAAACATGGTCAACAGCTCTAGTTATGGAATCACGTAAGTCTGAACAAGGTATTGCAATGAGAAGGACCCTATTAAGTTGCTTCTCTTCCAGTGAGAATCTATCACCCGATTCACAACATTGAGAACCAGGATTTGATCTCCATAGGGTTTACCCTTTATACAGCCTGGTATTGCTTTTGTTACCCCTCGACACTCACACCACGACAGAAAATAACTAATGTGGCAATCTTTGTCTTCAAAGCCGAATTTTGATTTTTATTTGATACGACATTTCTGTCTCTTGGTTAGTGAGGGAATTGTTTCATTTTACACTCACATTTCTGTTTCAGAACACGAGGGCCCAGTTACATCAGTGGGTATTACTGTAGATGGCAGCCGGATTCTTGCTGGTACCAGTTCTGTAAGTTTTAAATGCAACTTTTAGAATGGATCGTCTACAACTACTGATGTTTTAAGGCTTTTTTAAGCAGATCGAACATATCTAATGTTGTTTGCAACAGATGTTAGTGAATGAGTGTAAAGTGTTAACAAAGTGGCACAGTTAAAATGAGAGTGTGACATAAAATACTGTCGTGTTCGGAACACCTAAATAAAAATGTTGGATGACAATTTTCAACAAAATCTTAATTTAGCAGTCTCTAAGACACGCGACACTGGATAAATTTATCAGTCTAAAACTACTGAAAACTAAAATCAAAATTGTCTTTAAATAGTAACATGCAAAGTGTGGATTTTAGTTTGGAAAATTTAGGAATACACGATTCTGCGTGTTTGGGGCTGAAAGGGTTACTCAACATGACTGATCATCTGATGCGTGATCTTCTCGTTTAGTTTCGTGAGGCCTTTTTCTTATATAATTGCCTCTTGTTTAGGGAAATCTTGGTGTACTCAACACAACAGACCGTTCCTACACAACTTTGATGCGTTCTCACACAGACACCATTCTAGGTATGGCGTTCGATGCTACCAGACGCCACCTAGCCACGGTTTCCTTGGATCAAACCATCCGTGTCTGGGACATGGACACCTTGGCCCAGCTGTTTGATTTTCGTGCTCCAGGTGAAGATCCATGTGCCATCGCATACCATCCACAGCAGCAGTGTTTTGCCTGTGGGTTCGTGGATGGCAACGTTCGAGTGTTCCATGTAGGAACTACGAACCTGTTGGCAGAACATAAACAGCATCGTGGAAAGATTATCGGGCTTACGTTCTCGCCCAACGGAGAACACCTCTACTCGGCTGGAGAGCAAGGTACAGATTAGTAACAAAAATAACAAGAAAACCGAAAAGGACCCAGTTGTTCAAAGGATGATTAGCACTAACCAAGGGTTACATTTTTAACCTACGTTCTCGTTTTCAACTTTACAGAGACTGAATTGGCAGGATTTTTTTCGTGGAAAATCTAAGCAGTATTTTATAACAACCGTAAAACTTTAATTAGAGAAGAAATAAATTCTTAAATTTTGGCTTAACCTTCGGTTAAAGTTAACCATCTGTTGAACAACAAAACCCAGTTAAATATATTGTTTGGTTTTTAAAACTGCAGAAAATGGTTGGTATTTAACAGAAACAATTACAAACGTTTTTGACCGTTTAGTGATCTGCGATGCTAATGTAAAAATATCCTGCAAATAGATTTGAATAGTGGTTCGATGACCACCACTAAATGGTTCGATGACCACCACTAAATGGTTTGATGACCACCACGGAATGGTTTGATGACCCCCACTGAATGGTTTGATGACCACCACTGAATGGTTTGATGACCACCACTGAATGGTTTGATGACCACCACTGAATGGTTTGATGACCACCACTGAATGGTTTGATGACCACCACTTAATGATTTGATGACCACCACTAAATGGTTTGATAACCACCACGGAATGATTTGGTGACCACCACTGAATGGTTTGATGACCACCACTAAATGGTTTAATTACCACCACTTAATGGTTGGATAACCACCACTTAATGGTTTGATGACCACCACTAAATGGTTTGATATAAC
Source organism: Hydrozoanthus sils (assembly GCA_027575215.2). Classification (NCBI taxonomy): domain Eukaryota; kingdom Metazoa; phylum Cnidaria; class Anthozoa; order Zoantharia; family Hydrozoanthidae; genus Hydrozoanthus; species Hydrozoanthus sils. Next base: position 10,467 of record JAOBRD021001736.1, read on the forward strand.
CACCACTTAATTATTTTATGACCACCACTGAATGGTTTGGTGACCACCACGGAATGGTTTGATAACCACCACTTAATGGTTTGCTGACCACCACTTAATGGTTTGACGACCACCACTAAAATGGTTTGATAACCGCAACTGAAAGATTTGATAACCTCCACTGAATGGTTTGAAAACTGCCACTAAATGGTTTGATAACCACCACTTAATAATTTGATGACCACCACGGAATGGTTCGATGACCACCACGGAATGGTTTGGCTGAATGGTTTAATGACTACCACGGAATGGTTTAGTGACCACCATTGAATGGTTTGACGACCACCACTAAATGGTTTGATTTGTTAATTGGTACCATTTAGTCTACCTGAAAAAGATAAAATGGTCAAAAACTTTTGTAGTTAATAAAATCATCTTTAAAACATGTTCAAAAGTTTGCAATTTAAGTAACAAAAACTTACATGTACATAAGTTTTATGGGAATCCCTTCCTGTTGTAAGTCGATACAACGTTATACACACGCTGTAACATTTATACAAAAAGAAAAGTTTGTGCGAAAACTAGAAGAGTGAACTCTAAAGGGTCAAACTACCCATAGGGTTCATGACGTTGCTGTTTCACGAAATGGACTGTAAAGGAGGCTGGAAGCAAATTTTATTAATGTTGTCTTTTTGTTCGTTTGGATTCTTAAAACCTCTCTTTGAAGCAATTAGTGCCATAATGACAACCAGTGTTGGAAATACTGTAAGTAATTACTGTTGTAAAAAGTATAGTAACTGTTGGTTCATTTCAAGGTGGCCTGGCACTTTACGATGGATCGGGTGAGGATTTCCAGCTTATCCGAATGTTACTTAACACTGTAGTAAGGGGGGAGAAATTCGCACAGAATGTTTTGTCAGTCAGTGGAGATAGCTTGAAACTGGCATTCGTTGGACCGTCCGAGTATACTGTTACTGTTGTTGATGCTCGTTCATTGGATGAGGTAACAAATTTACTACAAACTGCATCTTTCCTGTTTTTGTTTTCACATTTTTTGTTCATTCATACTGCCATTCCATGTAAATCTCATAGCTGAATCTGTTTATTCTTTAGATTCTGCGTGTTGATGTCACTGCAATAAGCCATAATCCTGAAAATGCTGAGGTGGATACGGCTATGAGTGTGCGTTTTGCCCCCGCTCCTGTCAGTCAGCTCCTTGTCGTAACGTCTTCCTCAAGATTGCTGAAACTAGACTCACACAACGGAATGCTGCTGAGTGAAGTAAGCTTTCTCTGTAGTGCTAGTAAATTAAAGTCCCAATCAAGCTTATTTTTTTAAGTTCCAGATGAAAAGTAGAACCCTTTAATAATAGTAATTTTCGAAAATAAAACCTTTT
>JAOBRD021001844.1:0-11841 GCA_027575215.2 Hydrozoanthus sils
TCCGATCTGAAAACGGCATGACAATTCTGGTGAGCACCCTCACTTTGATGCAGTGTGAACCCTCCCCCCCCCCCATCCCCCTTTTGAAAAATCCTGGGTACGCCCCTGAACCTTGCACTAAGGTTATTCGAATTTCTATATTTAAAGCTAGTTTCCTTTCATGTAGAGGAGCCGTAATCGAATGGACAGAGATCGCCTTCCCTTAGCAATTTGCTGATATTCAATGAAGAACTAGCGACAAATTAAAAAGAAATACAGTCGAACTCCTCACGACGGACACCCAGATAAGACGTAAAACGGACACCAACACTTGGTCCCTGTCATGCGTTTTCTCAGTCATTTACTGTATTTTAAGTCTCTATAAGACGAACATCTCTCTAAAACGGACAGTTGAGGCTGGTCCCGAAGGTGTTCGTCTTAGAGAGGTTTGACTGTAGACTCTAAAATGATTTGGAGCTCGAAATTTACCTCACATAAATAATGACGCCCACGGACCACATGTCCAGCGACCTGTTGTAGCCCTTATTCAGCAGGACCTCAGGTGCGACATAAGCTGGTGTTCCTACAACAGAACCCCGAAACTTCGTCTCCTCGATGATTCTTGCAAAACCAAAGTCGCACAGCTTCACCTACAGGAAACATACACGTTTTAAACAAGCAAGTGTAACTGGCAGCAGCTTGGTTGATAAACATGCTTTGGTTGTCGTAATGCATGTTTCTAGAAATACACATTTTTGACAAATTTAAAAAAAACCAATGAGGCTCAGATGTTCAGATGGTCAAAATGTAGGAACAATTTAAGAACAAGCTAAGTCTCGGGTTATTTTTAAATTTAACTTTACAAACACCGCAGCCTTTGTTTCGGTGTTGAATTATAAAGCCAACAAACTTCCTCTACTCCCTTTTTGGGGTACAACTAGACAGACCTTCCTATGTAACTTGATACAGTAAGCGTGGAAAAAGTTGGCTCAAAATTACAATGAATACACAACAGGATAAAACCTACCTGAGGGTACATGTGATCTGCAGTGTAACTGGTCAGCAGTACGTTTTCTGGTTTGAGATCACAGTGGACGATGTTTTGAGCGTGCAGATGTCGCAACGCGACGAGTATCTAAAGAAATAGGGTATCACCGTTTAGAGCTTTGAGTTATAAAAGAAATACGGTGTGTCTTGGTAGTGGTGTTTATGTAGTTTGAATATAACGATAAACTGGTCAAAACGGGAGAACGTTTTACAACATTTTATTGTTGCTTACGTAGTCTGAATATAACGATAAACTTGTCAAATAATCTAAAAGGTCGGATGTTTCACCAAAGCTGTCTCAAAAGATGATGTTTAAGGGAATTAAAAAGAACTGTTAAATGTATATCTCCCAAATTTATGCTAGGAGATTATTTCGTTTCCCAATGGCAAGGCCTCAGTAGAATCTGTAATAAGTTTTATTTACACGTAGGCTACTCAAGAACGACACTATTTTGTTAATTCATGATAGTTTATCTACATTATTGGCACATAGCTCACTGTCTCATAAGTCGAGCTGTTGCAGGATTAACCCTTTCAGGCTTGTGGAGACGTTCTTCTAACTAGTACCCAAACCCCTGCGTTTATACCAGTCCGGGAGAAATTTGCTTTTCATCAACAGCAGTTTGGTTTCTTTAATCAACTCCCGCTTTCCCTTTACCAAATGTAGTTACTCTACGAAAAATGTTATAAAACTAAACGTTGATAAAGTCGATGGGACATCGACATTTTTGCTGTTGTCCGTTACCATGGAAATGAAATTACCTGCGTCACAAGGAATTTGGTGCATCTTTCTTCCAGCCTTCCCATTGGCTGAGAGAGAATCATCTCCAGCATGTCTCCTTTTAACTTTTCCATCACTACGAAAACCTATAAAACAAAGCAACAACACCTATTAGTAATTCTAAATCAATTCCAAATTTGCAATAATAAAGTTATGTTAGAAAGTTAGAAAGAAAGTGCTCCACAAGTTGAATGCTCAGAAAAAATTCTGAGTCACAGACGGGAATCGAGCCCGTAACCCTCTGATTACCAATCACATGCTCTACCCACTACATAAGCTACAGAGACTCACATTGGGAGCCGTTTTGTCTATTCCCGCTGGACATACGTCTCGCATCTGTTTCACCGCTAAATGAAATACTACCAAGCTATTCTGGCCAACATCTAACAAAAGCCGTATAAGCTTGCGTGAACTTCGTCAAATGAATTCGCGATGTAGCTTTCAGAAATGCAACACGAAAAGCTCAGTTCTGGAGGTCTGATGACTTCATGGGTCAACTTTTAAAATGTTCTCTATGTTCGCCTTTTTAAAAACGAACTTTTAATATTTTCCTCCGCGTAACACATTTCCTGGTGTAGTGCGGAAAGTAAGAAACTTTGTTATATCAGTTGGATTCTTTCAACCACTCAACTACTGGAACATTACAAAAAAATAAGAAAAAATTAAAATAAAATAAGGCATAGGAAAACAACAGTGTCTGTTGATTACGATTTCTATAGCTCACCATGCCACGTTGGAACATGATTCTTTGTAAGTCTGGGAAAACCCAAGTTGTAATGTAGTTTAGAGAATCCGACTATCTCTTTTACATTTTCCTCGGTCCTGTAGCAAAAGGAAGCATATCTGCTCCTTGCGAATGATTGGACGTAGTTTCCAGCTGACAAAAAATTGTTTAGGACCTTATTTGTCGCTTCAGCCAATATCCGTGTTTAACAATACATGTTTTTCGATTAAGCAAGAAGCCATACCGCCTAACATATTACATATTTCCTGAGAGTAAACACCTTTCCAGTTGATGTACTCGAGGTTGGGGTTGCGTCAAAAAGCTTCGCTAAAGTTATGGTTGTTCCTTATGCAACTTTCTTCGTTCTTTGTACGCCAGATCTTCTGGAATCCGCCCAAGCATAAGCCAACTCCGCGTAATTAAATTTTCACTACATCGATCGACTTGTCAGAAAAAACTGGTTTTAGTGGACTGAACAGAATTGCAACCTTCACTTCCCCGAACAAAACGTTTAATGACTAACTAAAGCAACGTGGGACACCTTCAAATTACCTCTATTAGTTTATATACTAATGGTTACTACAAAAGACTCCTTGGAGGAGTTACTGTGGATACTCACTCTCTCTGGTGTCTCAAACATTTGCTCAAGGATCACGACTCCAGGATGGTTTATGTGCTGGAATAAGAAAACATATGTTGGTGCCATAAGCGCTGGGATAGTGTTGGGGTTGACTTCGAAGCGACAACTACGTACTTGAACCACAAATTAGGAGTAGAAGGAGGGGTTAATGGAATTTAACAGTGGAAACGCACACAAACAAATCCAACATATTACGCTATTCTTGGAGCTCCGCCTTTAAACAAACCAGCTATCTTGAACTTACAAATATATTCATGGAATGGACAGGCTTGAGCAAAGGTAAACACGTATTTCGAAAATGTTCCAGGTCTGCATGGAAAAATTAACACGCTAAATAGTAAGTTCTTTGAGTTTTGACAAAGGAGAAGACATACTATAAAATGTCTTCAAGCCTTCCACAAAATGCTTCTCATAGCCCTTCCTCTAGTAATAGCTTCAAGGGAAGTGTGGCGTTGTTTAACCGTTTAGTTTCAGACTTGCTGATCATTATACAAACCTGTAAAATTGAGTACTCGTTCTTTAACTGCGCTTCCTGCTTAGTTGGAAATCTTGACTTGTCGATGATCTTGATGGCAACTTCGCGACCGCTCTCTCTATGAACTCCTAATCGATTAGTTTGAAAGATGCAGTTAGATCCAATCAATTGAAAATACTGTTACTTCTCTTCTTCAATGGTCCGTGAAATTCAGGTTAAATCACTGGCCCAAAGATCCAGTAAAACTTTTAACTTACTGGCCCAGCATGGAAGTACACACTTCCACAGTAAGCAACGGTAAATAATTCGCCCTTATGGAATATCTCTAGCAATTTGATTCAATTATTTGAAAAAACTATAATTTCTCTACTTCTGTATCTCGTCCTGTTCCAATGGTTCGTGAAATTCAGGTTAAACCACTTTCCCACAGATCAAGTGAAACTTTCAACTTACTGCCCAAGCATGGAGGTATAAAGACACGGTAAGGAATTGGCACATATGGAGTAGCTAAACTATCATTTCCGTGCAGGCCCCTTGGGCAATTGAAAACTATTGGCCCTTAAATTACTTGCAAGAAGGAGACTAAATGTGGACCAGCGTTAGTGTTATGTGTTAGCCTCGTAAGTACCCAATGTTTAAGAACAAGAGTTTCATTGTATGTAAAACCTAGATGAGCCTTTTTCATTTTCACTCCGTTGTAGGTGGATTTCATTGTTTATATTATAAAAACATAAATCTAACTTCAACATTCAAACAAACAAGTCAAACATTCGTTAGAGTGCAGCGCAGTTTGTAATCAAAGTTTTGGCCTGATACATTGGATACTTTCGGTGAAATTAGCCTTTTGATTTAAAACCCCAACATTTAAAGTAATTGTATGGAGTGGAGGCAACTCTTGCCACCAAGTCTTACAAAATGAACAAATTTGGAAGCCCCGTTTCTCTCAAAGTAATCTGTGTATTGAGCTAAAATCTTCTGTGATTATTAACTTTGCGATACTCTATGGAGTTTTGGACTCATTTTGTCTCAATGTCGAAATTTGATTTATGTTAATGAGGCCAGTGCAAACATAAATCCGCCTGTACTAGAAACTTTAATCTTCATTGAAGTAACGTTCTATCTTATTTTCTGTTACAGTATATGGTAGTCGCTTTCCGAAATTTTGAAGGCAGGATTTCTTCTCGGTTTGCTTTATCGAATCGTTTAAGATGTTTACCTCCATAAACAATCCCGAACTGTCCTGCACCAAGAACATCATCCGGAAAGATTTGATAAAGATGACTGATGTCCTGCATAAAACAGAGATGGAAAGTATCAATTTTATATCTTCATGGTAAAAAAAAGGTAAAGGGTTGCATTTATATAGCGCCTTTTCCATATGAATGCTCAAAGTCGCTTTACAATGATCAGTTTACCCCCAGCGGACCGGAAGCACATATATAGGCGCCTCAGACAGCCGCTTCAAAGCGGTCCATGTATGCTGGTACTCATTTTACCGACCCCAGAGGGATGGAAAGCTGAGTGGCCTTTAGCACGAAAGAAGTTCGCCCAAATATTGAGCCCTCAACCAGGCCGGGAAACAAACCGGAGACCTCAGGATTGGGAGGTGGAGATCCTAACATTGCGCCAACCCCTCCGCTATCTTAGAATCAATTTATTAAAAATATATTATAGTTATAACATTGTAAGCGTTTTCGGCATAGCATAGAAGAACTGGATAACATTTTTAAAACAACCAAATAAGTAAAACCATTTGATGGCGAAAATTGACTTGCTATGAGTGATACAACTGTTCTACAAATGGTAAAGCATTTAATGGAACCGAAACCAATTGTGGAATTGCACTCAGTTTGGGAATCCAGCTAATGAACAGTAACTATTTTGTGATTTTCAATTTTAGTAACATATACAGTTTATGTCTGTAATTGTTTAAATACTAAGAATAAACTCACTGGTTGTGGTTCACGAGGCCTCAGATCATCCAATGTGATATCCATATCTTCTTCTGCAATTACAATGCGTCTTGGACAGTTAAACAAAACCTAACAGATTTTGACTTACACAGAGTGATGAACCTTGTTGCGTAGCATAAGAGCTGAGAAATAGAAAATAATCTGCAGCTACACATCAAAGCTGCAATTATTTATCTTTAAAACTACGGTGGGAGCTTACAAACCAAAATGAAAATCTTCTCTCGGTATCATCCAAGATATGAAACAGCATGCAGTTCTATTATCTCATCTGTCAAAAGTATGAGTGATTGACTCAACAACAATTGATAAAGAATCTTTTTTTCCTTGTCTTGCTATCAATACAAAGCATCGTCCCACGCCGCCCTAACAGCTGTGCTTCCAAATCGAATGTCAATAACCAGCTCAACCGAGCAAACTGGTACACTAACTACCTTTGCTGCTGAACTCTATGGGAAACTTAACGGACCAATCTTTCTTTACTGAAAGCTATTTTTCCAAATATAAATTAGTTGGGGTATCTTGTAGCAATGTGAGTATTCATCATTACATTACGATCTTGTTGATTTATTAACATCCATTCAAGAGTGAAATCTTGACCATTGTCTGACCAGATTTCTTTTCATTTAAGCCTTTCAGCCCTAAATAGGAATAACGATGAACAAGTAAACTCGCCAATACTTTCGGAGGTATCTAGGAGAGATTTGCCTCTTATAATATGTAAAGTGGAGTGAAATTTTGATAGAGTGGCCAGGCTGAGGAATTAAGCAGTACTAACCACTAGACACTGTCTTCCCAGAAGTGGTGCTAGTTTTGGGAGTGACACATCCAGGTGTAAGGGCTGATCGGATGCTCTCGGCCCAGGTCTTGCCCAGGGTGGAACCAATGCCGCTGTCAGCGTCAGGAAGTTCCTCCCCCTCCAACGGGTCTGATTGGCCCACATAATAAATCATTGTTCTTGTCTTCATTTCGAAGCAATGAGGTGGACGACTTGCTTCTACAGATAGAGGATCTATACTAGTGTCTACTTCCAGAATCTCTGAAAGTGGAATTTCCTGGAATAACATATTCCATCGTGAGTTTTAGTTTAAACGGGTTTAATTACTTGAAAACAACAACTTTATTTGTGCCCTCTATCGGCGTTGCAGAGGTGTACATTAGGGCAAAAAGCAAAGCAAACCAAAAAACAAAAAATATGATCGATCATTTTATCGCGAGCACTTCCTACCTTGAAAAATTTTGATGACGTAGAATCCTGGTAGAGCGTCAAGAATTTAGTGTCTAACCTCCAAAAATGACGTTTTCTCTGGAGAGAACAACAAAGAGTTAATCAGCAACATGGCTTACGATTTTGGTGCCTTTTTGTCACAGCAACGCAGCCGGACAAATCTTAAATATAGTAGAAGTAACAGAGCATGCCTACTATATAATCTTAAAAATATCTGCACAAGTTGTTTGTCATTTTTCGCACTATATATGTGTTGGTCAGGTGTCACTTTAGACCATTTGTTATGTTATAATTAATATGATTGTTTAAAATAACTTTTTTGTCATTCCAAATCTCTGATTCCTTCACCCAATACAATACTCCTCATTCTTTGTCTCTGTAAACAATCTACAAACCATTCTAGATATGGTCGTGTTTCTTTAAAATATCTCGTTTTACCTACCTTGCCTCGACTCATCTTGTCCCATTCTATGCTATTTTACCCCATCTTATCTTCTCCAATCTTTCCCAATTCCCTTCTGTCCTTTCCCATCCAATTTTTTCCTATCCTATCCCAATCTATCCGATCCTTTCTTATGACATCCTACCCTATCCTAACCTAGGTGTGGATTTCTTTGACACAACATTGAGGACATTTAATCTAGCTTGGTAGCAAGTAACATTGTGGGGCACTATACTGCATTTGTGAAAATAATCCGAGTGTGACCTCGGTAGCAAGTAAAAATTTGATATCCGAAAAACTTGGATCTAACGTGCTTAAAGAATAAAAAAAAATCATGATGTTGATGATGGTGTAGATGGTGATGGCGATGACAGTGACGATGATGATGATGATGCTGATGGTAATGATAGGGATATGATGAAGATTATGGTGATGATGATGATGATGGTACTTGTGATAAATGGTGTTGATGACGATGATAATACTTGTAGTGATGATGGTGATGATGGTATTTGTGATAATGATGGTGATGATGATGGTGATAATGATGCTGCTGCTGCTGATGATGATACTTGTGATAACGATGATGATGATGGTGACGATGGTATTTGTGATGATGATGATTGTGATAATGTTGCTACTGCTGCTGCTGCTGATGATACTTGTGATTACGATGATGGTGTTGATGATGGTACTTGTGGTGATGACGATGATGAGTATTACTCTTCTTACCTGGCTGTCCTTGTTTGTGAAATGAACCATGTAGCCCTGATTGAGAACTTTTGCCCCTTTCATCTTCGTGTGTTTCACGGATTGGATAACCCTTCGGAGGGAGATATTTGTGCTGCTGGTGTGCGACAGACTCGGAGCGTCCCCTTCAGATATATTGGAGCTGGCTGTTTCGGAATCTTCACCACTGTTTCTGCTTCCTTCATTTTCGATTTCGTCTTCTTGCCATTCATTAAACTGTTCCATTTCACCAAAGCTGTTAAAGCTTTCTTGACCTGAATCCAAAGATGTATAGGAACCTGGAAGAACAAAAATCTACCGCGTTTAGCAAACAGCCGCTAATACTAGGAATTTTGAAGTTAATAATTTTTGTTTTTTATTTTTATTAATGATATTTGCTTCATAGAGCAGGAGCAAAGGAAAATAGGACACATAGCAGTATCCTCTAGGCCGGCTCTTTATGTATACAAAAAAAATTAAAACGCACTTAGCACAGACAACTAGCTAATTTGAATAGCTGGATAGGCTGAAGATAAACGGACAGACAAACAGACAAGCAAACTGATAGACAAAACAACCAAAAAGCAGACAAACAGACAGCCGGACAGATAAAAAAAATTTATTCTTAACTTTTTAACATAGTGTTTTTCTTTTCTCAAGTTTATTTTTATTAGGTAAAATGGGGTCAAATAACACTAACCTATTTAGAAAGATAACAAATGTGAATACAGTTTAAAACAACTTGAGTGTATAAAGGAATACCTTCCCCCCTTCTCCCGGGAAGTCAAGAACGTAAGACAGTTTGACGGTTAGAGCAGAGACGCACAAAAATACGGATGGATAAGACCCGACAAACCTGTCTCCATAGTTGTCACATCTCCCGGGCAGTTCTTCGGTGCTTGCCGTGAGCACTTCGAGTGGCAGTTAAATTTGCAGTCTGTGTAAATGAGCAGTGTTACTTTAACAATTACCGTATTTCTCGGACTATAAGTAGATTTTCTGAGACCCTAAATAAGGGATCAAAAACTGGCCTCGACTTATACCAAAGGTCATGGAATCTTGCTCCAAAAATTCTGAACTTAGTAGCTTTGGCAATACCACGTAAAAATACTCATTTTACTAATTAGAAAAATTGCTTTATTTTAATCAACAGTTATGTATTATACAGTTCGAGGTTTGGCAGTTTTATTGCGGCGTTGTTGTTTTTGTGAGAAAAATTTCATGAGTGACAGAAAGAGACAATTATAAATTTGAAATTCGTGAAAAAATACTGTGAAAATGGTGATTCGATTTATAGTCGGGTTACAGTAAAAAGTCCAAGATTTCAAGGTAAAAATTAGGTGTCGACTTATACTCCGACACGACTTATAGTTCGAGAAAAACCATATTTAGAAATTATAATAAAACCATCAAAAGTATGAAAATTTCTGAACGGAATTATGAATATAGCAAAATCTATACAACAGCAACCGCACAAAAACCACCTTCAACCACGCCATTACATACTTCACTAATTAACATGCAATTAGGCAACGAGGAGGGGTTTTCTATGAGTCAGTAGTCAACGAGGCACAAAACGACGAGTTGACTTTTACTACGAATTCATTGAAAACTACAACGAGGAGTCTAAAAGTGTACGTAGTTGATTACTAAGGTGTCCTTTTTTTAAGTTTAAGTGCAGTGAAACTGTACATGTACACTTCTTTAAAATTCCGAGCCCACGTATATTTATCCTTTCAGTGCCAGTTCGGTTTTGGTAAACTCTCCCAACAAGAGCCCAAAAAAACAACCAAAACCGCCGAAAAATATATTCCCTTACCTTTACATTGAACTCCTTGTTTGAACAAACCTCTCAGCTAAACCAGACAAAAAAAGCAAGAACTATCAGCTTAGGCGGACGAAATTGCACCAAAGATACCGAAAAGACTTCTAGTTTCTTAGTGTTAAGCGGACGAGAGTCTTTGACTCTCTCCCCCCCCCTCCCCTCCCTGGACAGGGCACTAGTCTATCGCAGGTTAGCCCCCAGCGGAGCTGATTCGCATTTATACAGCTGAGTCGACTGGAAAAGTTCGTGGAAAGTGTCTTGCTCAAGGACACAACATAGTGATTTGACCGGGGCTTGAACTCGCGAACCTAGGATACGCTAACCGCTGGGCCACTACGCCGCCGACTACGAGTTCAGGAAAATGTTGTAATTCTTCTCAGAGAGTCTATTGGGGTTGGTCAAATTTCGTCTTATCAAAACTATTAAGTTAGTTTCTTATTGGTCATGTAAGGAGAATTTAACTATTGACAAATGCTACGGGAGTAAATTGGTTAGGCAAGGTACGTACGACTTATTATATCTATTCAATAGAAAATTGGCCAATACGAACCCCATACATTTATAACCAAGAAACGCGTCATCACACGTCACGTCACACGTCACAGGCAAAAACATCTCACAAATATCAGGAAGTGGAACGACAGGAAAAAAGGGGGGCAGCAAAAAAAAATACCGACAACAAAAGGCATGCACGGTTAGAAAATGAACTAGCGAGTTGAGGAAGTAAACTTTTACCAATCGTTTGCAGATCTGGCAGTTGGTTGGCCTCTTGTAAGAATGCACTTCAAAAACGTGAGGGACCTGCTGCCATCCTCCCCAGGTCGCCGTCCTTCTCTTCCAATGCTGCTGGTGACTCAAGGCGGACTCTGGGTGCGGTGGCTTCTGCAGTTGTACGGACAATGCGCGGGGCTTGGCGTAGTTCCTTGCCTTCGAATCTGAACAGTTACTAGGAAGTTTGAAGGCACACCTCTTATGAAAATTGCCACCACAACCTATGACAAGAAAAAACCGTCAGTACTCAAAACCGCAAAGAACAAAAGTTGTATTTGATTTGAAACCATAGCTACTCTTTATTGCATTGCAAGTCAGATTTCTAGAGCCAATAACCAAATCCTGCGCGCTGATTGGCCGGTCAAACAACTTGTCATACAGACCCAGGAAGTCATTGAGCTAATTTCACGCAAATGCGACCGCGCAGAGATAATCCTTTGTTGTCGTTGTCATCATCGTGTTTTTGCCGTCGTTGTTGCTGTCGTTCGTAGTGCTGTCGTTGATCTTGTTGTTGCCTTTGTCGTCATTGCTGTTGTTGTCGTAGTCGTCGCTGCTGTTGTTTGTAGTGCTGTTGTTCTCTTTTTTGTTGTCTTCGTTGTCGTTGCTGTTTGTAGTGCTGTTGTTCTTCTTTTTGTTGTCTTCGTCGCCATTGCTGATGTTGACTTAGTCGTCGCTGCTGTTGTTCTCTTAGCCGCCGTTGCTGATGTTGACTAAGTCGTCAATGCTGTTGTTGTCTTCCTCGCCGTTGCTGTTGTTCGCAGTGCTGTCATTCACCTTGTTGTTGTCTTCGTCATTGTTGCTGTTGTTCGTAGTGCTGTCGTTCGTTTTGTTGTTGCCTTCGTGTTGTTGCTGTTGTTCGTAGTGCTGTCGTTCGTCTTGTTGTTGCCTTCGTCGTTACTGCTGTTGTTCGTAGGGTTGTCGTTCTTCTTGTTGTTGTCTTCATCGTTGTTGCTGTTGTTCGTAGTGCTATCGTTCGTCTTGTTGATACCATCTTCGTTGTTGCTGTTGTTTGTAGTGCTGTCGTTCGTCTTGTTGTTGCCTTCATCGTTACTGCTGTTGTTCGTAGTGCTGTCGTTCGTCTTGTTGTTGTCTACGTCATCATTGCTGTTGTTCGTAGTGCTGTCGTTTTTCTTGTTGTTGTCTTAGTCGTCGTTGCTGTTGTTCGTAGTGCTGTCGTTCGTCTTGTTGATACCATCTTCGTTGTTGCTGTTGTTCGTAGTGCTGTCGTTC
>JAOBRD021001953.1:0-11841 GCA_027575215.2 Hydrozoanthus sils
GCTAATCAGCCTTTGAACAACTGGACCCTGGTAATGATCAACCCTGGGTTAGTGCTAATTGGCCTTTGAACAACTGGACCCTGGTAATGATCAACCCTGGGTTAGTGCTAATTAGCCTTTGAACAACTGGACCCTGGTAATGATCAACTCTGAGTTAGTGCTAATTGGCCTTTGAACAACTGGGCCCAGGTAATGATCAACCCTGGGTTAGTGCTAATTGGCCTTTGAACAACTGTTTGTTTAAAGATGAGTTATCTCTTGAACTCCAGTGTTGACAGTCTTAAAAGTTTTAAAGCTTAAATGAAAACAACCTTGGACTTTTTCAAAACCCTAGCTTTCAAGTCACTGAAATCTTTTTAGCTTTTGGTTAGCTGTCGAATATAATATTATGTTGAAGCTAACTTTAGTACTTTTAAGCAATCAGTATTTTCAATATTTGTCACTTTTGTTGCTTATAGGGCAGGACAGGTGTGATGATTTGTGCATATCTCCTTCACAATGGCTTCTTTAAGAAAACAGAAGAAGCACTCAAATACTATGGGGATGCTAGGACCTCAAATGCCAAGGGTGTAACCATTCCTAGTCAACGTCGCTACGTAGTGTACTATGGCCACTTGCTAAGAAAAGAATTGACATATGTTCCTACCATGGTGCTGTTGAAGGCAATCCAAATATATTCCATCCCTAACTTTAATGCAGGGACTTGCAGTAAGTTGTCAGTTGAAAATATTAGTTTTGATAACAGTAAACAATATTTATTTATACTTTTACTGTTCAAATTGTTGTCAAACATGGTCCTCTATATATTATTTGCAAGTATTAGTTTTATGATATATATTTTGTTTGTAATGTATTCTGTCACAACTGGGTTATCACTCCTGGGCCTGTTTGAACGAAGCCTGGATAAGCTATCCGCTGGATAAAAGCTAATTGTCATCACTAATAAATCAAAGATTGTTTTACTCTTTGTTGATTACTATATCTCTTGTTGTTAAGTGAGTAGAAGGCTCGTAAAATAATGGTTTAAATGGTATTAAACAACTGTTATTGAAGTTTTATTGCTGAAAATAGAAAACATTTATCTGGCAGATAGCTTTAGCCAGGCTTTGTACAACCGGTCCTGGCTGTTATTGTAGGTACTTAGTTTTAGTGGTCTGCAATCTTGAATGTAAGCATAACGGGGAGGGGGAGGGTGGTGGTACCATGTTTTGGTTTAGCTGTTTTTCAGTCAAATACCCTGACCCAGTCCTCAGTATTCTGCAGCATAGCCCAAAACTTGTGGCCAAAACAGCGGTAACCAATTGCTGCATCTTCTTTAAAATCCCCTGGATAGAATTATATATAGGTAACAAGTTCGCACACACCAATTAAAAACCATTTGTGGTTGTTTTAAGATTTTTAGAAACTTGTTACTAATCTGTTTTGTTTGAACTGTAGGTCCTATGTTCATTCTGTGGCAGCAGAAAGTTAAAATATTCACATCAAAGGTGATTGAGGTACGGATTGCAAATTATACAGTCCCTCTAACTGCCCAAACGAATTTCAAGACAGTTTACTGAAACATTTTAGCTTAGAATTGAGTTTCCCCGTGACTTTTGTAATGATAGTTTTTGTTTTTGCTCAGGGTGTAAAGAAAACAGACCCTTACATCACGTTTGATTTCCCCCAACCACATCCAGTCTGTGGAGACATAAAAGTGGAATGTTTTCACAAAGAGTTATGGAAGAAGGTTTGTGATAAAATCGTTCGTTTTATGTTATATACTTGAAACATTGCTAAGAGAAAATCGCTCCAAATTTAGAAAGGTTCAGACGAAGTTTCTAAGCGGCAAACTGTGCTTAAAAAATGTTATCGATTTTAGTAATCTGTGTCACTGGCTTCTGCTTTTTTTAGAGGAGAGAGAAAGTGTCAATCGAGTAGGCCGTCATGCTTAACGCACGAGCAAAAGAAAGAATCGCTCACGTTTTCAAGCATCAGGGCGGCGCTTGGTCTCTCCCTTAATAAAGCAGCCGCTACGCAGGCGAGACTTAAGGAAAGAAGGCTTTTTAGAAGTCCCCTCAACCTTGGTATCGTTAAAAAATGTTGGTTAAAACGTGTTTGATTTGTACAAACTCAATTCTTGTAGTTTCACTTTTATTTCTTCTTGCTTGTTCACCATAGAGTGTTGCAATTGAGTCAGTTTGTAGAAAGTTGTGGTATAGTTTAATAGAAGGTTTCATATTTTCTCTAATGAAGCATTAATCTTCCGACCCCACATTCTTGCTTCCGTTTGTGGGTTTTTTGAGCGTCTGTGTATCAGTGTTGAATAAGTGGAAACGATTCCCATTTTCACATACTAGTAAAAACATTTCGATTATGATTTTACTGGATTTTGATGACGGTCGACGAGAAAATCTGACATCGACCAACTTTTGCTGTGGCTGGCTTTCATTGAAAATCAACTGTAAAAAACGATTGAAAACAAGAAAAGGAGAGTTGACAGCTTTTGTGATGGGCAGATCAGGGTTAGCTTAGAGGTTAACTTAAAGTTGATTTTTTTTACTGACGCTTTTGTTTTTAACCTTACAGAGACTTATATGAGCTGTAATTTTGGATTTGACATTTTTTTTTAATGAAAACTTAATTAGTGTTTCATGAGAACCGTAATGTTTTCCTTAGATAGTGAAATTACTGCTTCAAGTTTTGCTTAACCTAGGGTGTTAACCAGCCTTTGAACTACCCAGCCCAGATATTAATCTTTTTCTTGCTGGGTCTAATTCAAGAGATGCGTTGTGTTCTAGGAACGGATGTTCCAGTTTTGGTTCAACACGTTTTTTATCAGTAAAGGACAGGATTATGAACAAGAGGATTCTGAGCCCACGATGAGAGTTCACCGCTCGGAATCAGATGATTGGTGGTTTGAAATTCCGAAGGTGGACATAGACAAAACACATAAAGATATACGGAATAAGGTGTATCCAACCAACTTCAAGGTTTGTAACATCAGTCAGGTGTTGTTGTTCGACGAGCGCTGAGTTGCTGTTTCTGACTAAAGCGTCTCTGCCTTTTATCTCTTTCAACTTCATTCCCAGCAAGTATTTTAGTAGTACCAAAGTTCTTGTTAAGTTGTAAGCGTATGAGAAAAAAGGAGTTGATCACATCAAAGGCAAGGACTTTTTTGCTTTGTTTAGTTGGTGCAAATTCCATGTGAAGTAGACCTTGTGAACTTGTTGATTAGCCGGCCTGGAGTTTTATGTTAACCACATAAGTGTCGAAGCAAAACAACGCTTTGCGAGTTGTGAACGTTCTTCGTTTTGGCGCAAAATTTTCCCGCCTATCAAAGCGAAAACAACACCAGGCGTGTTGTGTACGTGCCACATTTTGGCGCGAAAATTTTCAGCCTGTCGAAGCGAAAACAACACTGGGCGAGTTGTTGTACATGCTACATTTTGGCGCGAAGTTTTCCCGCTGATTGGTTGAACGTATTAACATGACTTTTGATATAACTGGTTTTTTCAGACGTTCCTCAGGCCATGTATTCATTAGTATCATTTATTCATAACATATAATAAGTGTTCCTCTTTGTTCTGTGCTATTGATTCTCCACAGTTTTACTGAACCAGTTATAAATTAATTTTATCAGGAAGACTACTGGTTTAACTACTGAGAAATATCCAGGAGTTGTTTACAGAAACTACGCCAGATTCCTGGGAGGAAGGGGGAGATAAAGAATATTTAAACAGGCTTAACCCTAGGTTTTCGAATTTCTAGGCTGAAGAGTTTCAATATCTTTATTTTAATCCATGTTATTTTCAGTTTTAGCTACCTATTCTACCTTTTGTATTTTTTCTATTGTTTGAACACCCCTTCATTGCCGTTAATGTTTAGCAATTTCTTTGCTAATTCCGTGTTGAACCTCTTCAGTTCCAATCATTTATCAACATCTAACTTCTCTTTGCATTATTTACTTTATGTACAGTATAACACATTTTGTAATCAGAAAATGAGAATTGATCAGGCAAAGCAATATACTAAAGATAAAAAGTAAAATTCTCCCAAACCCGTTCAATGTAAGGAACGGCCTCTAGTTGGGAGAATTTACCAAAACAACTGGGACTGAAAAGGTTAATACCAAACGCTTATTTGATCTATTCTCCCAAAGGTGCGCGTATATTTTTCTATGGTGGATGACGGAGAGGCGCCAGCTTCCGCGAGTAATAATCTTGCAATACCTAAAAGGCACAAGAAAAAGTCAAATTCACTTGGATCCAACTGTAGTTTTGATCGTTTAAGTACCGATGGTGCATTAACAGAAGACGAGGAAGACAATTTCTCAGGGACTGACGATGAAGATGAATGGAGTGATGCAGGATATGCACAAGTTACGCATGTTTAACTACCCACACTTTAGCCGGTTCCACACAACGTCTTGTCTCTCTCCGTAATGTAACATTCTTGAGTTACCGACTGAGTGTTGTCCACTCAGTTGTGTTTCCAAGCTTTCGCTGGTAAATCTTCTTCGAGTCTTTGAAAAAATCATGACGAAAAAATGGAAGTGTCAATCTCCCTCTTTTCAAAGCTGTGAAGTGAGAGTTATTTTGAAATTATGTAATAAGACAAAGCTAATAATTTTGTGTCCTTTAGTCAAATATATATAACTTTTCAAAATTTAGGTTTCGCAAAAAAAAGTACTTAATATTGAATTTTTACAACCATTTTGTCAGTGATTGTGAAACACTTGATGACCAAGGCTTGATTTTTAGTTTGCTGTAAACTGTTCTGGCTGGCAAGAAATGTGCTTACTAATGTATTTACTTTTTCTTCGGATTACACGATAACTCAAAATTGCTTATAAATCACACAATAGAATTTTAAAGATTTCTAATCAGATAAAACCTGTTAGTACGTGGTAGAAATTGATTAATTGCGTTGTCATCCGTCTTTTTTGGCTTTGTGAATTGATATTTAATTGCATCTACTTTCAAGAAGCAGAACACTACATTTGAATTAATTGAGATTTTTTTAAAAGAATATCAAGTAAAGATAGTGTGTTGAATGGACCGATTCGAAATTAATCAGGCAAACAATTAAACAGTAGCTTTGTATTCAACGATTACCAGTTGAGAACTTACAAAATTAAGTCGGCAGCGACTTCTTTTCTTAGCCCTTTTTCGGAATGTAGATCGTTTTTTTACTGAAGAATTCGAACATACAAAAGTGATAAATATTTTTTTGTTGAGGTGAGACTATACTCGTCCTCAGCAAATACTAGTTTTGTATTTTGAAATTGCAGGATTTGGAATTCCTCAAGGTGTATTTTGTGGATTAATCTTAGATATGGTCTTGACAGGCTCCATAGCTTTGAAACTACGTTCGTGATTATCTGTTTCATTGACTCTAGAAAAGTCAATAGGTCTATTTTAAACTATGCAAAGTAAAGGCTGCTTTACATGCTGGCCAAATATAATGCAGTGATTTTGATGATTAAGTTGCAAGGCGTATGATCACATGATCAGTGTTGGACCCTGTTGGGTACAGGAGTAATCAAACGAGCCCTTAGACATGTTCTTATGGGTGGCGTCAAACTGACATGTCGTGTTCATTTTGGCTCACGTGATATGCTGTGTTCAGCTTCATCACGTGTTATTTTGCGTTCAGTTTGATCACGCGATATTTCGTGTTCCTTTTGATCCCGCGTTATGTCGTGTTCAGTTTGATCACAAGGTTAGTCTGTTCAATTTGATAACATGTTATTTCGCTTTAGTCTGATCGCGCGATATTTCGTGTTCAGTTTGATCACGCGATATCTCGTTTTAAGTTTGACCACGCGGTATTTCGTGTTCATTTTGATCACAAAATTTTCGAATTGAGTTTGATCACGCGAAATCTCGTTTTCAGTTTGATCACGCGATATCTCGTGTTCAGTTTGATCGCGCGTAAGGTCGTGTTCAGTTTAATCACGCGAACAAAAATGTTGGGAAAAGTCAAATTTCTTCCAACGTTGTGCAATCGCGATCCTACGCCGTCCAACGAACTTGCAAAATGTTAGATTGTGGTGCTTAGATGTATCGAACAAGTTACATCAGACACCAGTCGCTTTAACAACATTTGAATTGACCTTAAGCTTTTTCATACTCTTGAATTTGTCCTAAACTACTCTTCTTGTCTTAATTTAATTAGCGACACTTTACTTTCAATGGAAAACATGAGGCAGATTCCTTTTTATAGTTAATTGCGTTTTGTAAGCTCTGTGAGATTAGATGGAACTGAAATGATTATCTCTTTACATTGGTCCGGAAGACAGACTGACCACGTGATTACAAGGCAAGACTGAATACGAGACTACGTGTCCGGGCAGATTCTGTGACAACATGACAGCAACTTATCACGTGAATACATGGTAGGACTATCGCGTGACAACATGACAGAACATACCGTGACGCGTAATTTGACTTTGATTTTTCTGCAATTCTATTTATCCAGTTTATCCAATGTTCAGTAACCAAACAGTTTTGTATTATACTGTACCAGTTATTTCTCGAAATATACTTTTCTATAGACAGGTAATTTTACAATTTCTTGAAATGCTCAAACGATCGACTTTGATGAGAAGTTAAACGTATCCCGTTGACCAATTGTAGTACAGGTCATACTTGAGGTTTTCAAATGCCATTAGCGTTATAGAATGTTAAAAATGAAAAATTAACTTAAGTTTTGAAGACCAGAGTTGATCAACATCAAAGTTCTCATATTTCTAATGTAAAACAATTCGGTCTCATGATCAACGAAAAGTAGTTCATCCAAGTGAATTCTCCAAACTCTTTTTCACCTGAAATATGTGAAGTTCCAGACTCGCCACAATAGTTACTGAAGGGTTGAGTAAAATTTTCGAAAGTATGTACAGAGAATCAAAAACTTTTTATTTTAATTTTTGAAAAAAATATTCAAAATAATAGCGTTTTTCTTTCAAACACTTCTGATACTAATAGATGCCTCGAAACGATTAAAGTATGGGTAATCTTAACATCGTACGACCTACTTTGCGTGGGTACTTCCAGTTTTATTGCCCATGATTGACATCCAGAATATCCGGGTAATTTCCTGGCCCATGATAGATATCCGGGTAGTTCCCTGGCCCATGACTGATACCCAGAGTTTACGGGTAATTCCCTGGCCAATGATTGATTTGAAGGATTTCGGGTAATTCCCAAGCCCGTAATTGATACCTAGAATTTCCTGGTAACTCCCTGGCCAATGACTGATACCTAGAATTTCCGGGTAATTCCCTGGCCAATGATTGATTCGAAGGATTTCGGGTAATTCCCTAGCCCGTAATTGATACCTAGAATTTCCTGGTAACTCCCTGGCCAATGACTGATACCTAGAATTTCCGGGTAATTCCCTGGCCAATGGTTGATTCGAAGGATTTCGGGTAATTCCCAAGCCCGTAATTGATACCTAGAATTTCCTGGTAATTCCCTGGCCAATGATTGATACTTAGAATTTCCGGGTAATTCACTGGACAATGATTGATTCGAAGGATTTCGGGTAATTCTCAAGCCCGTAATTGATACCTAGAATTTCCTGGTAACTCCCTGGCCAATGATTGATACCTAGAATTTCCGGGTAATTCACTGGCCAATGATTGATTCGAAGGATTCCGGGTAATTCCCTAGCCCATGATTGATACCTAGAGGTTACTGGGTAATTCCCTGGCCAATGATTGATACCTAGAATTTTTCGGCAGTTTTCTGGTCCATGATTGATGCCTAGAATTTCTGGGTAATTCCCTGGCCCATGATGGATACCTAGAATTCCTGGGTTATTCCCTGGCCCATGATCGATGCCTAGAATTTCTGGGTAATTCAATGGCCAATGATTGATACCTAGAATTTCCGGGTAGTTCCCTTGCCCATGATTGATACCTGGATTTTCCAGGTTATTCCCAGGCCCATGACAGACATCTGGAACTTCCAGGGTAATTCCCTAGTCCATTATTAATGTTCGGAATCTCCTGGTTATTCCTGGCCCATGATTAATACCCAGAAACTCCGAGTAAATAATTTCCGGGCCTGTGATCTCTGGGTAATTCGCTGACCCATGGCTGATACCTAAAATTTCCGGGTGATTCCCTGATTCCTGTTTAATTCCCAGAATCTCCGGCTTATTCCCTCGCCCATGATTGATACCCAGTATCTCTGGGTAATTCCCGGCCCATAATTGATACCCAGAAACTCTGGGTAATCAATTCCTTGGCCCATGATTGGTTATCGGAATTTCCGAATAACTTCCAGGCCCGTGATTGTCACTCAGAATCTCCGGGTAATTTCCTTGCCGATGATTGATAACAAGAATCCGCGAGTGATTCCCTGGTCCATGATTGATACTCAAGATCTAAGTAATTCCCTGGCTTTTATTGATACCCATTACTTCTGGGTGATTCCCCGACCCATGATTGACTCCCAGAATTTTCGGGTAATTCCCGGCCCATTATTCATACCCAATCTATCTACACACTCATTTACATTACTTTATCTACCGAAAAAACTACCAACTAACGAGCCTATTTCAACTTGCTTAACTAGTTACCTGACTACCGATCTTCTCGCTTTTCTTTTCTCCTAACTGCCTACTTACCAACACACGCTATCAACCAATCCTTTTGCAAACTACCTACCAACCAACTTACCTATCTACCAACCTTCCCACTTACCAACCAATCAAACTACCTATTAACCTAACTACCAAACTACCTACTTCTCTTAGTTCCTACCTACTTTCCAATCTATTTAACTACCGACCTATTTATCAACCAACCTACCGATCTACTTACTAACCTTACTAACAAATTTGCCAACCTATCTACTTCCTGCCTAACAAACAACCTATTTCTCTAACAACCTAACTACTAACCAACTGAAGTTTTTATCTATTTACCTACCTAACTATTCACCTACTTAACAGTCAACAAAACAACCTACCTTTCTTCCGACTAACCTATTAAGCATCCAACCAACCTGCCAACGTATCCATACTTACACATCAAACCGCCAACTCGCGTATCTACAATCGTATCTACCTATCTTCCTATCTTCCCACCTACCAATTAATTTACTTACCTACCTAGCTACCCACCTACCTACCTTGCTATCTTTCTACCTACCTACCTTCTTACCTACTAACCTTTCTACCTACCTACCTATCTACCTACCTACCTATCTACCTACCTACTTACTTACCTATCTATACCTACCCACCTACCTACCTACCAATCTACCTACCTACCTATCGACTTCTCTATCTATCTGCTTACCAACCTACCTACCTATCTACCTACCCACCTACCTACTTCCCTATCTAGCTGCTTACCTACCTAACTACCTACCTATCTACCTACCTACCTACCTACCCAGGTAGGTAGGTAGGTAGATAGGTAGGTAGTTAGGCTGGTAAGCAGTTTATTTACCTACTTCCCTACCTAGCTGCTTACCTACCTAACTACCTACCTATCTACCTACCCACCTACCTACCCAGCTACTTACCTACCTACCTACCTACCTACCTACCTAACTACCAACCTACCTACCTACCTACCTACCTAGCTGCTTACCTACTTACCTACCTAGCTGCTTGCCTACCTATCACTTACCTATCTACCTACCTACCTACCTACCTACCTACCTACCTATCTACAAAGAGTAGCAGGACACTCTATCTAGGGTAACCTTGACGTAATACAGTGTTGGAATCAGTTAGCCGTTGCCTTACAAATGAGGTGATATACAGCTATACTGTAGAAGGACGCTACTGAATTAAACATTTTCATCTGACACTGTTTCAATCTGCATAATCTTGAGTATAGCTCTAAAAGCTCTAAAATGTACGATGTCAGTTCGAAACCTTAAAATATCCGCTGAGTACCCCTAACCACTTTCAAAGGTGTCCCCCCGGGGGTAAATGCTCAATGTCAATGGACTGTTTCAGACTTGACTTCTACATTTTTTTGCACCAGTTTAGATTATCGCTATTTCTTCTTTTACTGTTACTTGTTTATCTATCTCGTAAAAGCTAAGACACATGCAAGAACGAAAAGAATTCCACAATTTTGGTCGTTGCAACCAAACATTGAAAATCTACAACTAGCTCTTGATTGATTTATAGTTCAGTGTTGAAAACGTTGGACCAGAGTCCTCAATACCGCGGGCTCAGGCACTACTAAAGTCGATTTATTATTCGACGATGTTGGGTATTTCATTGAAGCTGCATGGATACTTCATCACAGCATATATGATGTAGCGGTGGTATAATCTCTACCATCTGCACTTGGGGTTAGTTCTGGTAGTCCCTGCTAAAACCTGACTGTAGTTTCCGTCGGGAGAGTAGCTGGTTTTCCTAACTACAATACCCAACATCCACTAACAGTCATCGTCAGAGCAGGGAACGCACGTTACAACCCTAGCAAAAGCTAGTTACAAAAGCCAGCGAAGACTTAGATGCATTTGAACTTATTACATGTGCATTACAAGCAAAGTTCCGTGTTTGAAGAACAATAATCGTTGATTAGCTGTTAACAATTATTAAACCACGTGCGGTTTGAAAAAGACCGCTTTTGCAACGTCACAGATGCATGGCAAAAGAAGAACGCTTCCAGTTTTGAGAAAAACAAATTTGATAAACTCGTTGAAGCTGAGCAAGTCTAAAATTTAAGATAATCATCGGAACGAAGGGACGTTCAGATAGGCTTTCGAGTGAACTTTTTATGCATGTTAGAAAAAGAGTAAAAAATAAAAAGCTTTTGCTGATAACCAAACGAGGCGTATTCTTGTCTAAAAAACATAAAAGTAAAAAGTAGTAATTTTTTAATAAAATCTGCTCACAGTAACCATCTTTACGTAAAATATAGAAATCTTTACTTACCACCATCAGAGTACAATATAAATAGAAATAAATTAAACAATTTAAGCCAAAAATTTGAAACCAGATTCTCTCAAATTAAGACCTTTAGAGAGGAGGATTTAATTTTTTAACGAGTGTGTTCTCCTAAACGTAATGGTAGTTTTCCTTTGAATCATTATAAACAAATATGAAAAGTAATTGTACTCTATTCCTGTTTTTCACGATTCGAAGAAAATTACTTTTTAAGGGATTAAAAATAGCATTTTAAGTCTCAGTCATAAAAATACTGACCGGAAAGTAAGTTCCGCTTTTCGATTCGCCCGCCAAGAAAATTGGCAAAATGCTATCGACCAGTACGCTTATGACTATACAGTCAAAGAAAGAAAAAGGCGTATGTTAAAACAACAATAACTGCTTGTTGCACGAACACCAAAGCCGGTCCCTGGGGTTTGTGGTGCCATAACAGAACTTTCTATCCCTTGTTTATCTGTCTATAGGTCTGTTTGTCTACACAAACGAGGATCAAGTTGCAATTAAGTATATTTAACCCTAAAATGCATAGTTAAAATTTTTCAAAATTGTCTGAAGATAAAAGCGGCAATAAAAATGATGATTAAATGTTGCTTTGATCGTACAAAAATGTCCGGGACGGCAGATGGACTGGTGAAGTTTGCGCAATCTACGGAACGAATATGATTAGATCAATCAATTTTATATATCGAGAAAAATTTTATGGATCAATCAAAAATTTATGTCTGTGGAGAGGCGACACTTAGGCTTCTATTTTGGGCAAATGATCTTCTAAAAACGGAAACTACATGTTTGTTTATAGAACTGAGATATTTGATTTAAATTTAGAAAAGGCTTTTCCCTTTCTTTATTGATTGTTAGTGGCCTCGCGCTAGATTTTCACTCAAGATTGTTTACTTTTTTACGCAGCTGGTTTTATCTTGCACCTTATTTGAA
>JAOBRD021002062.1:0-11840 GCA_027575215.2 Hydrozoanthus sils
GATAATAATAATAATAATAATAATTTAACAGTAATGATAGTAATATTAATAGTTGGAAATAATCGCCAATCTTGAAACAATCATCTGTTCAGGGATTTATCTCAGTTCTTAGGGATAACCAAAGCATTTTGTGTTCTTTAACTAGGTTTCTTTCATGGTCAATCAAACTTGGTTTTGCAAAACAGTCGTTTTCTTCCTTCGCTTTGCTTTATTCCAGGTGCTTTGTTTCGGATTTGAATACTTTGTAAAAACTACTATAGTCTTGTTTAGACTAATGAATTTCCTAAAGTAGGTGTAACTCGACTAATACATAATTTTTTATACTGTGACTCTCCACACTTTACAGAGACTCAGCTCAGTTGAAACGGCCGAAGGAGATGCCAAAACTAAGCTCGACTTGGCCTTGAAAGATCTACAGGCAGCGCAGCTCACCATATCACAGGTAAAGCTCTGCCGATCTCGAATAGTCCCCACCCACCTCCCGTAATAATTCTTCCTCCAAACGCACTAACAGTGACCTCGCACTCGATTAAGAAGAGCTACTTAATCGAAATTTTGATGACAGGGTTCACACGGTCATGAACAGTCAAATTAAAAGTCATGCATTGGATTAGAAATTGAATTTTCTAGGCCTGGAAAAGTCGTGAAACTAAAGTAAAATGGCCAAGGTCAAGTCTTAAAATTTTGTGACTGATTCTGATTAAGAAAACGAATGCACTTAAAATTATAAATTATATGATGAAGTAATATTGTATTAATAAATTTAAGTGTTTTGCTCCAAATTGAAGAACGTTACGCTGTCTCTCAGTGTTCATTTTAAAGTTGATTAAAAGTTTGATTAGCTTGTTTTGTTTGAATGGTTTCTCAATATTTCTCAGTCATGGTAAAAGGCATTTCGTCATGGAAAGTTATGGAATCTGATTCCTCATTCTCGGTGTGAACCCTGGGTGACTGCAGTAAAAAGAGTTTCAAACTAAAGAAGGTGTCCAATCGGAGGAAGAATATTAAACAAAATTTAGAAGGAAAGATATATTGGACGGGACAGGCTTTTAGAAGTTTTGACTCAAAACAGTTCACCACAGGGCCTGGAATGTGGAATAATGTCTTGTTATATGAAATGTGGTTTTGAATTTCACAAACAGGGCTCAAACTTGCCACCTATAGGTCGCCAATGCTACCAACAAAAAAACGCTGGCTACTACATTTATAGAACTTGTAGTTAGCTAACTTGTACCAGGTTGTGTGGAGCCTTTGCGACTGATTAACTCAAATGTATTGCTTCTAATATAATGATAAAAGAATGTGGTGAACGAATGAAACTTATCTGCTTTCTTAGGCAAACTACTCTGGAAACAAACACAGTTAGTCTTGTGCATACAGCTAAAGACACAGAAGTGGTACAGATTACACGTTGGAAATATAATTGGGCACTAGAACGTGCATCCAGGCTACCGAAATTTGCCTCTGGTAGTCAGCTGGCTGTTTGAAAAAAAGTTAATTTCGAGCCCTGAGAAGTTTTTTGAAATCATCGAAACTAGTAAGAATGGTGTTGACATAACATGTTATCACATGCGAATTCTTCTTTCCTTCATGACAGCATGAGGCTAAGGTTAAGACCATGGGAATAACCGTAAAGGAAAATGAATCTAAAAAGAGAGTCCTTGAGGAAGCTGTCGATGGATTGAATGAAGAGATTGCCAAGCTGAAAGCAACTTGTGAGTATTAAAAGTCTTTGCCACTGTTGGTCCTTACTCCTCCTAGCTAACTTCTATAAGCATCCTATTGTACTGCTAGCGTTCTGTTTTGTCACGTTTTAAATTATTAGAAAGTGGTCACTTGAGGAAAGAAAATGTTAATGATTGTTGAAATTATTAGAAAGTGGTCACTTGAGGAAAGAAAATGTTAATGATTGTTGAAATTTTTTCCTTCGCTGTTGGCTTACCAGCTGACGGTTTAATTTTTTTTTGGCCTTTCGTTGCTCACCTCGTCTTTCCTTTTCTTCCATTTCATTTCATCTTTGGAAATTGAATCATGCAATAAGCTAAGCTGTTCCTTATTTGCTGTGCTACTCCATGCCTGTCATTGCCACCAAAAATAGTCAGTATTTACCAGATCAACTAGTAGCGATTCCATGTGTTTGTTTGGCTTTTCCCCGTTACTTTTGGGTTATTTCTGTCCTTGTACATCGCATATTACAAAGCATTCGCTGAACTCACTGGATTCCTCTATTTACCTGCTCGTCGTGTTAAAGTTCGTAATACCATACTATGCCTTCTGTTCTGTTTCCTGTAACATGCTTTATAACAAAGAGGGCAATATTACTTCGAGCTGATTGGATAACAGCGGGGGCATTTTTTCTTAATTCAGGGCAAAATTACTTAGCGTTCATTGGTCGCTTTAATACTTCCGAAAATTTCCGAAGATTTAACGAAAATTGTAAAAAGGCTTAAAATTCCTTAGAATCGTTTTCCAAAAATTTACGAACGATTCCGAATACCATAAACGTCCTAAAAATGCCTTAAAAACGATTTCAAACATGTTCCGAAGATTTCCGAATGTTTTCAGAGGCTGCAAAGATTTTCGTACACCTCCAGCAATTTTCTAAGAAACTTGGGATAAATGAGTCTCGTGGGGAACCGCGGAGAATGAAGAATTTTGCCCTTGATGTCATAAACACGTAATCGCCTGGTTCCTCGTAAAATTAAGGATTAATATCACTTGTATTTTAATTTTTTTTCAAATTTTGGAAAAAGTTGAAAACACTCGTGAAATTAATCCTTAATTTTTGCTCGGCCCGATACGATTACCTATACTAATTCTACGTTGTTATGCGCTATTTTGTGTTGTAAGATGGGTATACTAAAACAAGACCATACCGTACCGTACCCTACGATACCATACACTACGTAGGGTTCGCACAGTTCCTGGAATTCCTGAAAAACTCCTGGAATTTTGAAATTTCCTTCCAGGGCCCTTGAAAACCCCTGGAAAAGCAGTAAATTTTCCTGTACTGCTGGAATACTCCTGGAATTTTATTCCGAGAAAGTACTTCAAACCAATAACAAACAGACCAAAACCTATTGAAGCACCTTGCCAGCAACTGTACATTTTCTTATTAGATTAAATTTCAACAAGATTTTTTTCCCTTGGGATTTAGGTCAGTTTTTGTCATCTTGTATATCTTCACGCCACCAAATAGTTTTGGTGGCGTGAAGCTTAAGTTAAAGTTGATACTATTTTGTTTTTTCCACAGCTAGAGAGAATTAGAAAATGGGTCCTGGAAAAATTACTTTGCTACCCTGGAAATTTCCTGGAATTTGTTTTCATCAAGCAGTACGACCAGGGTTCGTACGGGCTCAAGAAATCCTGGAAAACCCTGGAAATTTTTTGATTTGAAATCCCTGAAACCCCTGGAAAAGCCCTGAATTTTCTTTTTCATTAAGCCCTGAATGATTTCATTTCATAGTAGATGTATTGCTACATGAGTCCATGGTCGTTTAAGCAGGTGATTGTGAAAATTATTATTTTTGTTCTGGGTTTAATAACCCTGGAAAAAACGAAAAACAGCCCTGGAAAACCCTGCATTTTTGAAATTCTGGCGTGCAAACCCTGTGATCCATGCTTCAGGCAAACAGAACCGTGGTTGATAGTTTTTACCATTTTTTGGATAATCTATAATCTGTTTCTTGAATTTTAAAAATAACAAAAACAGTTAGAGCGATCTTTAAGTACTTTCGACTTGATTTTCAGCTCAAATGCATGCTTTGGCTCTTGCTGATAAAGAAGAAGAGCATGTCGGCCTTTTGGCCTCGGCGAACGAAGTGAAGGTGAGAAAAACGAGCGAGTTTGTCCTTTAAAGGCGCATCTTTCTGCCAGCCATAACAACGCAAACAGTTGAGTTCAAAAATGGTAGTTTGCAACTTGGATATATAGTTGAAAAAAATTACTGATTCAAAAGTTGAAAGCTCAGAAAAAATGTCTGAGTCAGTAACGGTAATCAAACCTGCAACCCTGTGATTACCGGTGAGATGAGCCCAAGCAGACCATCCACACAATCTGTAGTATTAGGCTCCTTATGTGTTAGAGGTTTGAAGGGGGCATGAGTTCGAAAGTATGGTGTCTTGCATGTATTTAACTTGTAGATATCTTTGTATTTTGTACAAAACATCGTGATGTAAGAAGTGCGGGCTATAAACAGAAAGTGTAGAAGAAGTCTTGCAAGTTATACCGATCGAAAACTTGGATAGCTCGTAAATTTTTCTCTTTGGAGAAAAATAAGTATTTTTGTTGTTTGAACAGAAGAAAATTCAAACTGATTTCCCTTGCAACTGGATAGACATAAATCAGTTCCCTTTAGTTTGTTTAAGATACGGTAAAAGTTTTAGCCGAACGTTTTCTAACTATGTAGTGTAACTTCAGAGTAAAACTAACGAAGAGATACTTAGCGAAGGATTTTATATTATACCATTGCCCCCCGGGAAACAGAGGAAGTTCAAAGGATTGAACTTGTCTATTTAAAATTGAGCGATAAATTGTGATGTACAACGCTTCGGTGATTCTTCTACGTAATCATGCAATTATGTGCAGTTATTAAGATTTTCCATTCAATTGCTTGGTATGGTATTATATTGGTAAACCAATTTGCTTTAACTTTATTTGTTAAACTTGATGTTACTTGTTTTGTTCTTCAACAAACATGCTTTAACACACAAACTTACTTGATAGAACAGTTAGTGACGCTTTATCAGATATTTGTTTCAAGTATTGTTCCGTCTCTATCTCAGACAAATATGGATTCAGTTTTGAGTCGTGTTTGACTTAAGGTGTGGCTTTTCTTTATATATTAGTGTTTCCGGTCCACCCTATCGGAAATATGGCGGGTTTACATTTACCAAAATATCTTGGGAATCTTACGCAGCTAGAAAAGACCCAGAGAAGGTCACGGCTTATGACAAGCTCTTTTTTGTCTAGGTTGTTTTGCTCCGCATAAAGCCTTGCCTACCACTAAGTTCTAAGATAAATTTCGCTACACTTGTATGACTGACCTGCCAACTGTTCCAAAGAAGCCTGCACAAAGCAAGCTAGACTGTATTTCGCCCCCTCCCCCCGCTTTTCTGCAATGATGAACTTTGAACGCTGAATCAAAGGGCAGAGCACCGAGCTTTCTTTACTTATAAGTCAGTAATAGTTTCGTGCATTGCGTCTCAAGGCTTGTTCAACTGTAGAACGCTTTCAACCTCGTACAGAGAGAAGCACTTTGATGCTTTCAAACATCACATATTGAAAGCTAATTTGCTATTCGTAATTGTTACCTTTTAAGTATTTTTTGTATGTATGTAATTTTTCTGAGCTGTTAATTTCCTACATTGATTATTTTGTCTTAAGTTAATTCCATCTTTTCTTGTATAGTTTTGTTTTTTTTTAGTTCTATTTCGAAGGCCCTTCTTTGAACCGTTTTGGGATGTAGGTTTCCTTGTGAACGTCATTAATATTGTTTCCTTAAATTTCCTTTTAATAAGCATTCTGAGATTCTTAGTGCTTAAGGGATTCTGGGTAAAAAATGTACGTTACGGTCGACTGCCTCAGCTTCTGCTTCATGCCCTTTTACGGGCAAATCTCTTTCCAGTTTAGCCTTTGTTCATGTCAATTTATTATACGGATATGTTCTAAAAAATGTTGATCTTAAAAAAAAGAAAATTGTTTTTCTCTCAACTACCAAGTTGTTTAACATTTTAGAAATAGAAATATTTTTTTTTGTTTTGAGAAACCATATTCACAGCAAAATTTACCAACTTAAGTCGGCTTTTCATTTCTTGTACGACGGCTCAGAAACTCCTGTCAGCAGTTGGTTGGTGGTTTGTGGCAAATTCGACAGGCGAAAGCGAACCCTAAGAGCTGAACTTTATCCATCGTTTTGAATAAGGCACAAACTTCTTCGAGTTGTATGCAGAAAACTTGGAATATTGTAACCATTATACCCCCCACTAACGTCATAAACAACCGCTGACACGATTTTGGCGGCTGCGATATATTATAAAGGAAATTTGAAAACCCAACTATTACTCGGCGTTTCATGCCACCGAAATAAAAGGAAAAAGGACCTTAATAATCAAACTTAACATAATTTCTATTTTCAAGTTAGCCAAAACTGCAAGCAGTTTTCTCAGAAAGCACAAACTTAACATACTGTGTATGTACATTTAGAAAAAATCTCACCATCAAACCTTATGTTGATGTAAGATATATGTTTTTGACAGCCGTTTAGTGTGGAATTTTCCCTTTTTGATTTTTATCGGAGTCAAAAGCACACTCGAACTATTTTCAGAAATGACTCAATCCGCCTCTAAGTTAAATTGAAGCAATTTCCTGTGTTTTGATATGAAACTTATGTCCTAGAAAATTTAGGTATTGTATTAAAATTTTTGTTGTGTCTGTAGAGCCTTAAGATTTGCCTTTAAAATCTTTTCTTTTGTTAATTTGGCATCTTGGATGCCTTTCTTAACTTCATTTCTGCGATGTCCTCCGAGTTCTATTTCCTTTTTTGGTCAATTTCACAATAAAACGTTTTTTTTGGGAAGGACAAAGAATTCAGCTTTAATTAATCGTCGTTTGGAGGATTCTTTGTACTTTAAACGGACAAATTTTTTCTTCCGACGGTTCTTCTTTTAATCTTTGCGGGTTTTGCATAAATATACGATTGATCGAACAACTATCACGCGGTGTCTCGCAGTAACACGACTCGCCCACCACATAAAATTGTTAAAAAAATCTGCAGTTGTATTAAAAGCCTTTCTCCGCCTGTGTTTCTTCAAGTGTGTTGTGTTTAGTATTTGTTTTGTCGGCAAGTTCTGTTGGTTTGTACTAGAAAAGACGACTGATCGATCATCTGTGTTCTTACGCATAAAAGCATACATCTCGAGATATAAAGACTAGGAAGCGTGTTAGATCTTGGAGGTGTGATTAGATTTCTATGGACTTAATATGCATGAAATGTCGCTTAGTGCACCATCCATCTATCGAATAGACAATATGACTGCTTGATTTGCCGCGACTGTTGTAATTTGAATTGCAAATGTGTTTCCTTTGAAGACGCAATTCTCTGATGTTATGTCAAGCCCGTTCTCGATTTATACCGCACTTGAATATTTTAGCGAGAAGATTACTAAGAGACGATTCTCGAAGACAAATGTACTTTCTGGATGAATAGACTCTCACGATTTTGTGAAAAATCAGAAGATGTTACATAGAAATGGGAAAACATTTCAAAGAAAGTGATAAAATTTGCCGTGATAGTGGTTTTTGTGTGGAGGATGAAGTTCATTGCCGCAGTCTTGGATGTCTGGACTCTATTTTGAACGACTTGGATGATGTTATCGTTGATGTTCTCCAAACTGCTCCTTCTAGGGTTTGTAGTCTCTCCAACACGCTATTTGATCGCTCCAACCCTAGTTGCATAAAAGTGCACGAGTGAATTTAGAATTAGGAGATGAGCCCATGCAAAAAGTCGTTCGTGAAGGTAGCTGGTTCTCAAAGATGGTTGTCTCTGTTTTAAAAAGTGCCTAAGTTCCTTTTTAGAACGTTAACTAATGCATAACACGAAGTAATCGATGAATATTTGTAATATTTCTAGCAATTTGCCGATAAATGCTTCGAAAGAAAAATGTTTGTGCAACTAACAAATTAGTTTTCCGTAGGGGAATTTCCGATTGATTTTCGAACGTTAGTCATTTTGCAATGAGCAATTTGGAAACTTTCGAATTTTTGTTTTTTTGGTGCGTTTTACTTCATGAAACCTTTTTATATATCTCTGTATTTTCAATAAAGAGCCCACATCATTTTTGGAACCTGAATTGTAGGGATTTTGTTAGTTTCAGTTTCATTTTGCCGAATTATCCCACTGGCTATTAAATCGCCATCTGCCAGAATACACATTGCTCAACTTTTCTCATTGTAGCTTCTGTCTCAAATACTATTTTTTCAGGGTGTATAATGGTTGAACATTTTCAGTTGTTTGAACAAGGCCTTAGAATTTAGCTGGCGAGCCCGATGAAATTATAAAGCGGGTTTTTAAAACTCTTTAGCTGTAAAACGCTGGGTCAGATCTTCGCACCTTTGTCCTTTCACGTTGTGTATTGTGGATAGCATGTTAAAAGAAGAGCTTGATCTAAACTGTCACATACGTAGACGCTATGCTACTGACCATAGAATAAACATTTCTTTTTTTGAAAATGTTCAAAGCTGGTGCATTTAAAAGTTCAATACTGGAAAACTATAATGTATTCAAACTTGTTTCCTTTCGCGTCGTTTATGTTTTGTTTTGCTCTTTTGTATCAGGGAGATAACGAAAGATTTCCAGAAGTTACAAGACAGTGAATTAACTATGTTCGTATAAGATTTGCTTCTTTTTTTATTTATTATGTAGTAGTCATGGATTTGAAACTTCTGAAGAACTGGATCAAAAAATCTTTGATATAACTGCAAATTGGACTATTATCGAGAGAATAAAGCACGATCCTTGACAAGTTTTTATATCGATAACATTGTTAGCTCTCGAGTACCTTATCTGAAAACTGCCTTTAAATAACAAACTACAAAGAACGTTAACAAGAAAGAGAATTAAAAGGCTTTACTTATTGTTTTGTCAGATCCGGAAAATTCGAATCACTGTTTAGTTAACAAAATACACTATTTACAGTTGTTGATCGTAAGCTTTGTTGGAGAGTTGGTTGGCGATAAAAGAACAGCGTGAACCAGCTGCAGATCCTATTGTCAAGTATTCTGGTGTCTTTATTAAATGTTCTTCTTATTCTTCTTAAAGTATAAGTTCTGTTCAATGAGCTCTAGGAAGCAGTCGTGAGCTCTCGGAAGCGGTCGTAAGCCCTCAGAAGCGATGTTGTCGAATGTTTAGCTGATCAAGTTCATAAGCTGCTTCGCGAATATCTCTCAGTTCTAGAGCATCAGTTGGATTTTATAGTTTTTGAGAAATATTTTTATTTCTAGAAAAAATTCATTGCCAGTACGTTAAAACAAAGCAAAAACCAATTAGGTCCTTTGTATTTAGAAAAGTGTTTTGAAGTATGAAGTTACGCTAACATAAATTTCCACTTTTCGACAAGAAAACAAATAGAAATTTTTGAGACTGGTGCTTAAATTTGTTAATTGAGTTTGATATTTTATCTCTAGCCGAGTAAAGTTGAACAAAAGATTTCCGCTTTTGCCTCATTTAGCTCTTAAAAACATTTTTTTTAAGTTTTCGTTTAGATAAATTTGATAGTGGTGGACAGAAAGCAGGTTATTCGTATGACAACTAGATGAAATTATGCTTCTAGATTTACTCGCAGTTAACAATGAAAATCGATTTTTATTAAAGCATTTGTTTTTTCAGCGACGTGCAGGTATATAAAACAACATTCATTAGTTTTGTCATGAGTGCTATCTTTATGTTTTAGAAAATGAAATTAAATTCTTATTTCTCGAGTCGAGGCCAAGAATTTCAAATTTTTCTTGTTGATATTGTTGACCGCAACTTTACACGACTTTAGAATCGAAGATTTTTATGTCTTGTTTTTTGAGTTTACCTATCCTAATCTTATTTAAAGTAGCTTCTGTGAAAAAAGAAAAGAAACGTTTAATTATATTTGGTTATGATTTTCATCTCGGTGTAGATCGCCGAAGAAGACGGTTTGTTAATCCTTTGTGTCTTTTAATTAAATAAATTCTTTCCATGACGGCAAGCTGACAGACAAAAAGATCTTTCAGATTTTCTGCCACAGTGTCAAGTATCAGTGTGTGTTTTTCATTCATAAGTTATTAATCGTGGTTTTCTTTATCGATTTTTTCCTTGCAATTCCCGATCATAAAGCACAGTTTGATTTTCTTGGAAACCTTTTTTGTATCTTTCCAAGAATATAAAAAAAAACGAGAGCGAAAAAAGCCAAGAAACCAGAAATTGTACAAACCAAAAACTGTGTAACTAGCCATTTCTGTATTACTTTCTGTCTTTTTATTCTTGACGAGAAGGTAAAGACCAGTGTTATTGTTAGTAACAAAAGCTATTGACCAGAATTAGCAAACTATGGCATTGTAGATTTGACTTGCAATGAGTGTGAAATCGCGCAGTCGGACTTTTAAAAAGTCGAGTGGTAAATCATCTTATTTAGTTTGGAATTATAGGTTTTCGCCGGATCCAGTAACTGAAATTTCATATAACTCAATCTTAGCCTCGTTCTGAACTTACATACGGGACATCGGCTAATTTGAACATAGTGAATTCAATCTTTTTTTGTTCCTGTAAATTGATACTTGACCACGGTTGACTAACTTTGCTGGGTGCAAGTCCTGTCATTAGTTATCCATTAATCAACTTTAGTGACTGGTTTTAATTTAGTTAAGACAACTCGTGTACGTCTGTAGCAGTTGATAAATAAGGATTCGAAATTTCTTAGAACCGGTTTTCAGAAGATGTAGTTGCTAGAAAAGAGTGGTAATTATTACTAAAACGAACTGTTAGAATTTTGTTAAATGGATAGTGGAAAACATGTTGAAAAGTGTAAGGAAAATTGAAATTCTTTCCCTAAATGAATCTGGAAGCGGTTTTTAAGGTGGGGGGGGGATTCTATTGTGTAGGTAACGTATGCTTATGCTGTCTTACAAGTGGCTTGTATTGTGTTCGTAGGCGGCTTTGGAGAAGCAAATGGTGAACCACCGCGAGGCGCATCAGAAACAGCTGGCGAGTTTGCGAGATGAAATCGAAGAACAGCAGAGCTATATTGAACAACTGAAAGAGTAAGAGCCAGTTGAAAATCTGTTGATTGCTGGGACAAACCGGTCTCTCAAATAGAAGCCTGAAAACTTTTTAGTGATCTTACTGTTTCAGTGTTATTTTTATAACTCACAAGGTTCCAGGAACCAATTACACTAGGAATTGAACACACTTAAACACTGAACATTATAAACCCTATTTGGTTATAAGGAGTTCTTACAACTGAGTGGAGCTGCCCCCCCCTCCCCTCCGCCTTCCCAGTAAACCTTAGATCATTCAGTGGCCAATGAGGTTGTAGTATTTTATGTGAAAACTTGACGTCGATTGACGCCACCAGGCTGCCATTTTGAATCTCGTGGTGGCGATCTTTGATTTTTTTGGTGGTATCACAAAATGGTCTGAAGTTGCAGATTAAATTCGAAAGCTTGACCATCGTTAGGTGCGTGAATGGTTCAGGCTTTGAATACTCCAAAAACGGAACTCCCTGTCTTGGATAAATGATATAGTTTTGAGTGAGATATTCTGCTGAACAGCACCTAAAAGGCTGACCATGTAAAAATTACTAACAAAATAAAAACAATAATAATAATAATAATATTAATAATAATAATAATAACAATAACAATAATAATAATGATAATAATAATAATGATGATGATAATAATTTAGTAATTAATAATAGTCTTTATTAAATAACAATAATAATAATAATAATAATAACAATAATAATCAAATACAACTCTAAGAGCGATAAAATATTTCGACTTAATCATTAGAACAGATCCTAATCAAAGCTACAATACATAGTCAGCTAATCTGTTGTATGGACAAATCAATTCTAATGTTCTTGGCTTTGATCTAAATAAAAAGGAAAGAGGAAAAATATAAAAATTAGAATAATATCTAAAATAGCTAATAAAAAAAGTTACTGCTCAAGTTCTGGCTTGCGCAATTTCTGATGTAATATCAATGTCAGATATATTGGCTAATCTTCTCTTTCTCCTGGTTCCTCCGTGACACAGCAAGGCTGATCGTTTAATAATAATATATAATAATAATATATAATAGTAATAATAGT
>JAOBRD021002169.1:0-11840 GCA_027575215.2 Hydrozoanthus sils
GAATAAATTAAGCGTGAACGATAAAACTTATAAAAACCGAAGTGAATTAAAACACAAGGGAATAAATTATATTTAGCAAGACAGCCGAAAGCTTCTATGTTTTAAAATTTTATTCAGATATCGTTTTTACACATTTTATCATGATTTTACCTGGATGCTCTTCCATTTTTAAGCTGAATATACATAACAACAATACTTTTATTGGATTTCTTGGTATAACATTTCTTGTACATATATATTCATTTGTATAGGTTTACTAAGTTTTTCCTTTTATACTAATTGTTCAATGTTAGGCTTTTGTAAAAGAAGAAATGCCTAGGATCTAAAGCAACTGTGAGGTTTCCTAGTTAGACTCCTGGATCTTTTAAAATTCCGAGTAGAAACGTTGCAACTTCACACACAAAATAAAAAAATGAAAGAATTAGAAAAATATAGCATTTCTATAAGCAAACAAAAACTTAGCGACAATGTGGCATTTCTGTCATACGAGTATCTTAACTGATTCTTAAAGAATGAAAAAAGTGAGCTAAATTAGTGCGAGCCTACTTGCTCGCTCAAGATGAATTGTTTAATTTTTTATTGAAAGTGTTGGTGTCAGTCCATTCGATCAGGTAGTCTGGTTTACAACTGGATGGGTATGGTTTCCGAAGGGCCCACGGTTTCACGTCCTGAAGTAAGAAGACTCAAAAGTCTTCACGATCATTTACAAAGATTTTAGCAAAGGAAGCAACTTCAAAGACTCTGAGTGAATATTCCGCAGCCGGGAAACTGCGCCAAAGCCTCCAAAAGGCGAACTGGCGCCTTAAACCAGGTAGTAGTTAGAACACAAAGATAAAAAAAAACAGACAATGATAGTTTCTCAAGGTAGTCATCTTCCACTTAAACTACAAACCTGCAGGATGAATCCACACTCAATTTGTCCCGCTATTAAAGTGGATTTTTAGTTTGCGCATAACTATAACCCCAATGGAGTCATTTGGACCGATACACAACCACATTGGTTTAAACATAGACATCTTAACGTTCACAGAAGAAAATGTTGTTGCTTTCGTTAACACAGATCAACAGTTCAGCCTTGTCGCCCATTAAAAAAGAGGGTACAAAAATAACAGAGCCAAAGAAAGGCATTAGAGTTTTTGGCATGACGCAGTTTGGGTTTTAGTATAGAAGAATGACTTTGGTCCGTTTAGTCTGAAAGAAAGGGAAGTTTAAATTAGGTACCTGGAGTTCTTGCTTCTCATAGTATCTCCGGTTCCTATCCTCCAACACAGTCATGTATCCATCTTTAGGGTATCTTTTGAGACCATATTTACCCTAAAATAGGTGGAAACAGCAGTCAATGGGTCACTTGGCTTGAATACATCGGTCTTGGTAACCTTTTAATTGTGTTGTATGTGTATTCGGAGACTAGATACAATTAAGAAAACATATCAATAAACAGCACGCGTGTATACAGTAGTACAGTTTTTAAATAATCATGAAGGAGGGGGATGGTTGAGTCCACGATAAACTGCTGAGCTACAGCGATTAAGCCAAGATCATCTTACAGAATACCCTTGGATCTAAATAAATATGCAAGAGTCCCAGACACTATATAAACATAATGAAATAATAGTGTGTATGTAACCATGAATAAACTCATGAAGACTAAGAGTTCTTGCAAAGCAAGGAGAATTGGCAGTTTTCCAATTCATGCAATTTTCTGTAAAAATAATATTCATCTTCCATTGACTCAAACTCTAACTATAACACTATACAAACCTCTAACTTGTCAATAACAAGGTTTCTCGTTGCATTCTTCAATGCTTCATCATCAACCACAAAAGCTGGGAAGCCCAAAATTGTCAAAAGGGAAGCATCTGTCACCTAAAATAAAGAGTCTGACCTTTGATCCAACTTGACGAAATTTGCAACATTCAACAAACTACTGCAGGCTACACTTCTCAAAAAACATCTTTGAATGAACAAGTTTTAATATTATTTTTATAATCACGGTTAGTAAATGGTAAACCAAAAGGCAGTCAACATTTCAAATACAATAAACTCAAACAATACAAAATAATGGCCAGAGTTCAATTACATTATTATTAATCAAGATTAAAAGTTTTATGGTTGAAAATAAGTGTAAATTTTCCTACCTTTGAAGATGAAGCTCTTGGGAGCAATGAATTGAGAATTGTAACATTCCGGTTATGTGCATCAGGGTCGACATAAATCACAGAGGAAGAAGTGCCCTAATTCAAAAGGTAATGCATGGCCGTAACTCATTTGTTTGGTGCACCATAATTCAAATATCTAACCTAGAATCTTGTCATGTTAACAGTGTATTATTTAAACATGCACATACAAGAGTAAAATCATGATACCATAATTCTGAAAATCTTATAACTCTAAAGACAAACTGAAAGTCACACAAATGCAAATTAAAACTAGTATATAACACTACTATCTTTAAATAGTACAAATTGTTACATTTTAGTAAAAACCAGCAACACGATGGTCAAAAGGTCAAAGTAACCTTCCAATAAACTACTGAATAAATCAACTCTAAGTCAACTAGAAATAACAAAACTTGCTTGTCGAACTGTTATTAGTTTGAATACTCAAGTCTTCTGAGTTTGATGACAGAAAATAGGACGGTCGCTGAATCTTAAAACTACAATCACGCAGCAAAACATGTTACAATCATGTGAAAACATACTGTATAAGTAATTTTCCTACCCAAAACACAATTTTCAAGTGGAATTAAGTTTTATTAGAAATACAGCCAGATACTTTTGGTGCTTCGTCTGAATGACAAAAAAGATGCTTTTATTATTATTCTTTAGAAAAGAAAAATATTTGCTGTGTTTACAAAAACATTTCTCAAATGCCATTATGATTGCATTGTGCAAAGTGAAACATAATATTATATACCTAAAGATTTGAACTTGATTACTTAAAAAGAACAACTTCAAAGAATCAAATTGTAAGTTTACTGGCTGATAATGATTTTCAAATCAAAGTTAGTTCAAACCTTTTGCAACACTAAGAAAGGGCTTCAATGAAATTAAGGTAACTAAGAACTGTGTATAACCCTGATTTGTAATAAGCAACAGGATTTGTAATATCAACCGGATTTGTAAAAAAAATCAACAGGATATGTAATAACAACAGGATTTGTAATAAATATCAGCAGGATATGTAATAAAACAACTAACCCGATTTGTAATAAAATTCCAACCAGATTTCTAATAACACGTATTACTTAACCGGATATGTAATAAGCTATCAAATGGATTTGTAATAATGATACTAAAGAAGGAAAGTCACTCATTTTTATACTGTTTCGATTTAAAAATGCACAAAAAACGATTTAATTTAACTGGGAACATGCATAGCCAAGTGTGGTATACGGTTTCTGCACGCTCTCTTGCAGGCGTGCATGCCAACTTTATGAGTAAAGTTTATTATTCTCTAAGTTGTAATTTAATATTAAAAATATTTGATTCAATTTAGTTCTTTTGCTGCAAGGATAACACGGCAAAAGGTTATAAAATTTCCGGCGGTACTCAGTAATAAGTACATTCACAAACAGACTAAACCATATGTCAGGGTCAGTCAAACGCATTTAACTTAAATGGTACTTCTAGTAATTAGCTCACTTGGCATGCAGTTAGTACATCACTCACTTATTACATTCCATTGCAAAAATGGCTAGTTAATTAGCTATTATTGCTAGGGGAATAAAACAAAAACTTTAACATGGCCGCCTTAATTATTGGATTTTCAAGGTTTTTAAATTTTAACAAACATCGATAGATGTTTTTTGAAACTAGTTTAAAACATTATTAT
Organism: Hydrozoanthus sils; assembly: GCA_027575215.2. Taxonomy (NCBI): domain Eukaryota; kingdom Metazoa; phylum Cnidaria; class Anthozoa; order Zoantharia; family Hydrozoanthidae; genus Hydrozoanthus; species Hydrozoanthus sils. The sequence goes on from JAOBRD021002169.1 coordinate 3,835, forward strand.
GAATTGCAGCTGAAAAAACGGTTTTAAATTGTTTATAAGGCATTTTGACGATTATTAAAACCTTTGGGTGGGAGATTAGTGTGTATCTTTGAGGAAATACACATAAAAACAGTATAAAACTTTCCACGATTATTACATATCCAGTTAAGAATGTTATTACATATCTGGTTCAAATTTTATTACAAATCCGGTAAGTTTATCCTGTTGATTTTTATTACAAATCCTGTTATTACATATCCTGTTGATTTTTATTATAAATCCGGTTGATATTACAAATCCTGTTGTTTATTACAAATCAGGGTTATACAAATGCACTATGAAGATGACTACAATGTTCACAGGTTGTCCATCACTCATATTTATTAGTTAGTTTTCTCGCTGCATTACTTGAAAACTATAATAACAAAACAAAATCGAGTATAAGATGCAGTACAAATAGTAGTTTAATAGGCACAGATGAGGTGAATTGACATTGCAATGTTCAACATATGCAGCCAATATGTTCCACATAATCTTGTTATCTAGACACATGTATTGCTTTACCTGAGCTCCATACGCATTGAAACCGTTTATTGCCTCTAGTGCTGCCTTAGCCATCCCAATTGAGCTGCAGGACACATAAACAATGTATTTCAAATCATATTACAGTAATTCGTGTGGCAAAACAACAGCAACTCTTTGTGGATCTCAGTTTTCTTTGACCTTATTATATTTTTTATAGACCAGACTCCATGGGGCTAAAAGCTATAGTAACAGGTCTTGGTGAAGCTAATAAGAGCACCAATGTTTTCCTCATAAATGCCAAGTAATGCCTACTGCAAAATATAGGCTCTGCCACTGAAGCTGCATGCCACAGATCTCCATCATCGTAGCCCAGGGCTGGGAATGCTTAAGCAGCAAAGTGACAGCAGCGAGAGGCGAGTATCCAGCATCTCTAAATAACCGCAACCCTTATGCTAAGGGAAGGAAACCCCCTACAGAAAACCACTGGCCCTCCAATTACCTGTTCCTGCTAAAAGCTATCAGATTACTGAAACACGCACAAATTCGAAACCAGAAAAGAAGCTCGGACAAAGAGAGGCTCCTCCAAGGAATCTTATGTTGCGGCATAACCAGAGGCAGAGGGAAATTGTGCAGCTGGTACCCCTTCTATTTTAACGCCCAAGTTACTCAGCACAATCAGTGCTTTGAACGTAAGAACAATGAATGATACCAGAAGAACAGTTCAGATAGCGGCAGAAATACACAAGCCGAACCGATGGACACAAAGAGGTAAAATTGAAACTTTCCTGCAAAATATTATTACATTTGAACCTGGTCATGACAGTGAAAATGTCCGCACACAGAAGGTGCTGGATTAATGAAATGGAGAACAGCAGCCAGATCACCAATAGAGTGGGTTCCAGTTAAGTCAAGGATCATTACTGCCAGATTCCACACAAGAGTGCAGAAGGTCATGGTTGCGCAATGCTTCGCTCCAAAAAACGAAACAGCTCAGGAAACCAAGGGCTCCTTCAACAACACTCTCCAGCAAGTCTTGAATAGACAACAGAAGAAACACATGATCTTCATGACAGGTGATTTTAATGCAAAAGTAGGAGACAATACCGACAGTGATAGTGTCATGGGAAAACATGCATTCGGATCTAGAAACGAAAATGGAGAACAATTTGCTGAATTTTGTGCTTTCAAAAGCCTCGTCATTGGCAGAACTGTATTCCCATACAGGAAAGTGCAGAAAGTGACCTGGGTGTTGCCTGATCATGTCGCAGAAAATCAAACTGACCAAATATGTGTAAGCCAACTAAAAGGTCACTGCTGGATGTAATCTGACTGAAGAGGAGAGCAGGTGTTGCAACAGGCCACCACCTTTTGTTGGAAAAATGAAGCTAAAATTTGATAGATTTCCCACAGATGCAAAACAACGGATAACAGATACCCCACGACGAAGCCATGGTGGTACAATTCCGCATCAGCCTTTAAAACAGATTCCAGGCGCTGCAGCACTTAGATAAAGAAAATCAGTTCCTAGAGAATTGGCAAAAGACAAGAAAAGCTTGAATAGACGCATGCGAGGAAACCATGGGCTGAAAGACAAGACAGCATAAAGAATGGATTACAGCTGAGATGCTGAAAAAAGTACAGAAAGGGAAAATCAGAAAAGACGACCAAATCAGTCAAATATGAGTTGGAAAAGAAAAGGCAGAAAAATGATGCACCATTGCCAACTTAATAATATATATACGCCTATAACCCACGGGTTACGCACAACAAGTAGATGATACTAAATGAGTTAAAGTTCATGTTGCTTTTCGTGCTGTCTCTTTCTATCTTATCACTGGCGTCAGACGTGAATCTCTTGAGGATGTCCTTCATGGTGTCCTTATACCTAAGTAGAAAATGACCTCCTCTTCTTGAACCCTCTGCTAGCTCCCCGTAGAGAATTGCCTTTGCAGGCCGCTTGTCTGGCAAACGTGCGACACGACCAAGCCATCGCAATCTGTTCCTGATGAGAATTATCTCAATATCTGTAGATTTAGAGTGATCCAGTACTTCATCATTGGTGACATAGTGATTCCACTTGATCTTAAGAATGGATTTTGAGTACCTTTGCTGGACTGCTCAGAGAAGCTTGATGTGGTGACAGTATAGGGTCGAGGTCTCACTTCCATACATCATTAGCAGGATGACACACTGTTTGTATACTTTAAGCTTTGTGTCTACTGTCAGGTTTATGCAGTTGAAAACCCTTTCCTTAAGCCTTCCCATTGCACATGATAAAGCCTGAATCCAGGCTGTTATCTCTTCATTTAACTTACAGTTTTTGATGACATAACTTCCGAGACATTTGAAGTGCTCTATTTTCTTCAACTTATGTCCATTGATGAAAAAGTCAGCCTGTTCACCTACACTCATGGTTTCTGTTTTCTTGATGTTTATTCTGAGGCCTATTTTCTTTGACCAGTTTCTGTAGGCAGACACTGTAACGCTGTACAATCGCTGCCAAAAATGGCAATGTCATCTGCAAACTGGGCTTCTCGTATGTATTGGGTGAAAGTCATGGTCTTTGATTTCAAGCGCCTGAGGTCAAAAAGGTTACCATCATATCTAAAACAAACCATGATACTAAAGTGTGGATTTATGTTCTTAAATGCAAGGTGGAGCAAGATCACAGCATACATCCCAAACAAAGTTGGAGCTAGCTTGTACCCTTGCTTGACGCCACTGTTATGATCTATTGATTTAGACTGTTCCCAATCTATACACAGTCTAGTATGCACTCCAGAATACAGCATTTTGATGACTTTGACAAAGTTGACGGGGCATCCAAGCTTTCCAAAACCGCGAAAAGAAGCTCCCGATTTACACAGTCGAAGGCCTTGGTAAAGTCAATAAAGGCGATGTGCAAGTCTGCCGTTGTTTTCTACACTTTTCCTTTATTTGATGCAACTTGAAATACCATTAATCGTGCTTTGGCCATTCTGCAGCCAGACTAAGATTCAGGATAAACTGATTTGGCTAGTTGCTGGAGACGTTGCAGTAGTAAATCAGCATATACTTTCCCTACCGCACTAAGCACTAAGTTGCCACAGACACTGCGGTCTCCCTTTTTGAACAGGATGCAGATAGTGGCGTCAATTAGGTTGGGTGGCAATTTCGCTGATGTCCAAAATAGATTGAAGATGTTGAGCAGGAATGATGGCAGAGTACGTCCACCATAAACAAGAATCTCGGGTAATATACCGTCTGGACCTGGACTCTTTCTAAGCTTGGTGTTCTTAATAGCTGTCTTGACCTCTTCCATTTTTATGGGTTCATCAAGCTCGCTCAAGATCAGACACTGTTCCAGGGCATCAAGTATGCCCCAATCAATATCTGTTGGTTGATTTAGGAGTTCTTCAAAGTGCTTAACCCATCTCTCCTTGGTGTCCTCTGGGGAAGGAAATAATAACACCACTCTTTGATTTCACAGAATAGAGGGCTTTTGATTTTTGGCCGTACTTTGCATACTTTTCTACTTCATTGGCTTTCTGCTGGAACCTCATGTTCTTCAGCTTCCTTATCTCTTCTCCAAGAGCTGTCCTGTCACCAGTAAGCTTTTTATCTTTGAGGAGACGTGTCTTGTCATCATGATCTTCAAACCAGTCTCCTCCGCTGTTTCTTGCCAAGATGTGTTTAGTGGCCTTCTGCAACACCTCTTTTAGATTGTCCCATGAATCTTCGCTAAGATTTTGAAGTTGCTCATCTAGGAACCTTTCCAACATCATTACCCTCTCAGCATGCAACGTGGTGTCTAATTTTGGTGGTGGTTTCGTCCCTTTTCTCTTCTTCCTGATGATGATAGAGCATTTGCATGTAAGGAGTTTGTAATCCGTAAAGCCGTTTGCTTTAGGGTTGATCTTCGTCACATTGATGAACTTCCTGTATTCTTTATCGGCAAGTATATGGTCTATTTGATGTCAATGTTTAGACATGTGTTGTTTATCGGCAAGTATATGGTCTATTTGATGTCGATGTTTAGACATGTGTTGTTTATCGGCAAGTATATGGTTTATTTGATGCCAATGTTTAGACATGTGTTGTTTATCGGCAAGTATATGGTTTATTTGATGTAAATGTTTAGACATGTGTTGTTTATCGGCAAGCAGATGGTCTATTTGATGCTAATGTTTAGACTTGTATTACAAGGTATTCATGAAGTGGTTCTTGAGTTGAAGTGGTTCTTGAGTTGGAACATGGTTCCCATCACCAAAAGCAGGTGCAGAATTCCAGCAGCATCAATCCATTACAATTCATTTTTCCTACTCCATACTTTCTGATGACAGTCGGCCAAGACTGCCAATCTTAGACAATGATACATTCTCCTTTAGCTTCATCAATGCAATTAACTAGCTTCTCATAAAAGCTCTCTTTTTCAACTAATGATTGCTACATGATAGGGGCATAGACATTAATTAGAGTAGGATGCATGTTATTCGTGAGTGGATTCCAAGCCATTATTAATCTGTCATTTTACCGAAACCGGATTGATATGGCCAAATTTGTTTGAGATGGCAAAGCCAAACCCAGCACGTCTTGTCTCTGCCACCGCTCCAGAAGATGGTATGACTTCTCTCCTTGATGTTACCCGTACCTAGACACCTAACTTCACTCAATGCACATACATCTATGTCTGCCTTCTCAAGTTCTCTGCAGATGATTGCTGTATCACGTTCTGGTCTAATACTTGTGTCACTATCATTGGTAGTGCGGACGTTCCATGCCGCTAAATTAAGATGCTTTCCTCTCATGAGAGGAATTCCATTTTTGCTGGCTGTCATAGCACCATCGTATTTTCCACCACTGCCATAGATCATGGGGTGTCGGCTACCTGGGACACAGTAGCAATATCTATGGCTCTTTGAAAACTCATCTCATAAATTGCAAGGCTGTGCCTAAAGAAAGATGACACTAAACAGCACAGGACAGTGTCCTGTGGTGAGTAATCCCTGAATTTTGATGGGACAGCTGGGCTGACACGGTCACAGAAAATACTTGTTGCTTTTTTGCCAAAACTGTTGTCGGATTGACTAACAGCACCGCCTGATGCCAGTACTATAGCCGAGTTGACGTGCAGGAATGCCAGTTGCTGGATAAGATGCCAGGTTGACAGGGCAGATCCGCCAGTGGCTGTATCCCCGGCAAAGGGACACCAGGATGTACTTACATTTTCCCATGGTGTACATCCAGGCTAGTGGAGGGAAGGAGGTGCCTTACTTTCTCCATTTTAGACCGGCTCCAAACAAGATCTAGCCACTGTCTATTGCCAACAAGGATGTAAAAAGGACATCAGATGGTACAAACGAAATTTTGCAGAAAACCTTGCAAGGCAAGCACTGTAGAAAACCATAAAAGATCTACATGAGACCATAAGATTTCAAATTATTAAGCAAAATGAGAAAGAATATTTCAGTCCCAGATAAGAATGGCAGAACTCTAACCCATTAGAAAGACCACTTAAAGAGGTCGAAGAACTTCTTAACAGACCGCCACCAACAGATATATCCTGCAAGCTACAGTACCCATCCATTTCCCATCAATACCTGCAAACCTACGAGAACCAAGATTAGAAAAGCTATAAAAAAACCTGAAGACTGGCAAGGCACAAGGCCCAGATACAGCATTCCACTAGAAGCTACCAAAGCGAACATAGAAACACCAACAGAAATGCTTCATGATCTCTTTGAGCGGAATCGTGTTAGATGAGGGTTTCCTTGAAGACTTCAAGTGATTTAGTACATACTTAGGGGGTATTATAGCAAAGTTTGGAAGGGCAAGAATTGGCAAAGCAAGGTCAGCTATTCCTTAAGCCTGAAACTAGTCTGGCTGTCCAAAGTTATCCCACAGTCTACCAAACTTTGCATCTTCAATAGCAATGTTAAAACCACAATATTTTATGGCTGCAAAATGTGGAAAACCACCAAGGCAATAACACTTAGACTTCAGACTTTCATTAGCAAATGCTTGTGAACCATATACTATCATGTGGTCCGAAAAAGTCAGAAACGACGATCTGTGGTAAAGAACAGGGCAAGAAAGAGTTGAGGTGCAAATGAGGTTGGATTGCCCACACATTGCACAAACAAGAAGATAATGTCACAAGACTTGAAAGCACTAAACAATTGGATTTCCCATGGAAAGAGAACGAGTCAGGAAGACCAAGAGCCACCTGGCATAGATATAAAGGCAACGGGAAAGTCCTGGAGTGAACTTGTAAAATTGACAAGAAAGAGAGGGTACGTGATGGTGTTAAAGGATTGGGTGAGTGAGTGCGACTCCATGTAAAATAACATTTTAATCAGACTTCAAAGCTGTAAAAATATAAAGAACCAGCCACCATCCAACTTAAGTATCATGTGCAACCTTTTTATGACTTTAACATTGCTTATGTATGTAAGTTTGTTTTTACTAATAATTATTCTTGATTTCAAATGACCCTTGCTTTTTAAAGTTAAAACAGATATTATTAACTGGTGTAACTGTAACTTCTTCGAATTTCTTTAAAAATTTAACACTCTTGTCTATCAATTTTAAAATCATATGAAGCTGAGTGCATATCAAACACTGTGTATAATACTCTGTTAAAGTTCACACAGAGAACTGAAACTCAGTGTTTTTGGCTAAACATACAAGTCCTTAGATGAGAACTTCAGTTAACAAAATTATTGTAATAATTTATAGTAAAAAAACTCAGTAAATATAACATGGCTCTAAAACACAAATAAGCTATATTTTGTATATAAAGAACTAGTAAGGTATTAAAATTATAAAACTTGATGCTAAAAAAAATCTGAAATTTGAGGTTCAACACTGGCTCATATATGTACAGTATACAAATAATTGATTATGGTAACCGTCCATTCACCCAACACTTGTTCTTACTTATTTATTATTACAAATAGTATTTATACACTGTCACAATCATGTAACAAAAACTAAAATTTAAAACACTATGATCAGTAACCGAGTATCACCTAATTTTTCTTTTCATCCTCATTTCCAAGTAATCAAATTTTCTTAAAATATGTATGTTTGTACAGGCCTACACTGAGTCACAAAATTATACACTTTACATTAAGGTATGAGCAGTACCATGAATGTAGCTCTTTGGTCCCGTTATTCTCCTTTGTTCCCCTCTCCCACATGCTGTAATCGGGAGTTCTGTATGCTCTTTCAATGTAATACACAAGGTTTTGTATGAAGTTCACTTCATCTGTAGTATAAATAATCTGCAGGGGCATTGTTCAACATTAAATTTTGTTTAACTAGAAACTACAAAACTACAATATTATTATCATATCTCTATATACCAAAATGTTATACATAATTGTACCATAACCATGGAAAGTAAATACTGAAAACTTGCGGGTAATTAAACTAACAAAGATGTTAACCCTTTAAGCCCCAAGCACGACAAATGTCGTGTTGGTAAATTCTCCCAACTGAGTCCCATACTTTCTATATAA
>JAOBRD021002276.1:0-11838 GCA_027575215.2 Hydrozoanthus sils
AATTTATTTATCATATAATACTTCAAGTTTATACTACTCGCCGACGCATTCAATAGTTTTTTTAAAAACTATATACCATAGCACTTACTGAAGCGATAGGTGAGAGCGCCGCCCATCGAGTGTGTAGCCCTTTGGTATTCTGCCTCGAGCTCCTCTGGGAGATTGCTCCGAGGGTCCGCTTCAGCTTCCTCTATAAATGCCCGGTCGATCGCTTCGGCCGCAGATTTAGATTTACAGAGGGAGCCGTTGCTCCCCACAAGAGCCTGACCACAAAACCAGAGGCGAATTTCCTTTTCGGGAAGAAGGGTGATTGCCCTTAAGGCCATGCGTTCGTGAGAAACCCACCAGATGAAGCCCCCCTCGTCAATTTCGGGGCTTGCACGGCTGGTATTAGTTCGATAGAACCAATCCCGCCCAGCTCGCAATTCTCTTCGTAGGTCTCAGGAATGATGGCTGTAGTGTACTGAGAACTAGTTATGCAGTGCATTATGGGAATGACTGTATATACATACTATAGTATATCCATTGTATCTAATAATAGACCTGATTACTATTTTCCTTAAGTATCATTGTAAGTTAGTTTGCATTTAGACCCCGAGTGGTCAACATTGTATAATAAAGACGAGAGAAAACCCACGGTTGATCGTGTGTCAGCGATACGAAATTTGCAACGAGGATAAGCAGAAGTGAACAAGCCAAGGGACAAAGCAGAATGGCTCAAAGTGTTCCGATTCTTTCATTTTCTCCAGGCGAGGACATAGACAGCTACCTGGAACGGTTGGATTGTTATGTCGACCTCATGGGTGCCAGTGCCAAAGAAAGTTGTTCTCTTTTTGTGCAGGTTGATGGCAGAACAGTATCAGACGCTGCGAGATCAGGTAGCTCCGGCCGTACCCAAGACCAAGACCTTTAAGGCATTGACGGAGGTGCTCCGTAAGCATTATGGGTGCGTTAAAAATTGCCGAATGGAAAGGGCGAAGTTTCGCGAAGTGAAGCGAGGCGAAGGAGAAAGCGTGGCGCAATTTGAGGTGCGGCTCAGGAAATCAGTTTCTTTCGGGAATCAGCCACCCCTGAATTGCAAAGAAACTAATTCAGAAGGAAGGAACATTGTCGTTGAGTGAGGCAGTAAAAATTGCTATAGCCGAAATTCTTCTTGACGGAAAGCACGAGGCTGTTCAGGCGGTTCCCATGAATCAGGCCACAGGCATTTCGGTGCGGTTAAATGTTTCCGTTGCGGTCGGAAAGGCCATCGATCTGATGATAAGGCAAAGTGCAAGGCCTTTGATAAAACCTGCGATGCTTGTGGGCAAAAAGGACATTTTGCGAGGGCCAAGTTCTGTAAGTTGAGTTCCCAGCAGAAACAGGCACGAGGCCATGGACGTCCCAAAAAGCGACCAAACAAGAACAAGCGAAGAGGGTTAAATCACGTTGCTGACGAAGTAAAGGACACACCCAGTAATAGTTTTAGTCAGGACTCTAGCGTAACACATCTGTTTTCCGTGGAGTCAGGGGTTAGGAATGTTGTGGGCGAATCGCCTAAATGCGAGGCAACATTGGCGGGTAAAGTTGTTCCTTTTATTATTGATTCAGGAGCAGTAGCAAATATTGTTTCATACCAGGTGTACCAAAATTTAAAGGACCGTGTTGTTCTTAATTCGCCAAGTAGAAAGTTATTTGCTTTTGGTCAAAGTGAACCGCTTAAAATGAAAGGCGAGTTCGAAACGGAAATTTCGGTAGGAAACCAAAGCACAATGGCGGTATTTTTTTGTGTATGGCACTAAGGTTAATGTCAGTAATTTTAATGAGTTTAAAGACTACTAAATTACAGATAAGTGCTGTGATCGAGAGGTCAAATAATGACGTAGGCACAGAGATCAAGTCACGTTTTCCTGAGTGTTTCTAAGGGGTTGGTAAACTTAAAGGGACTAAAGTCAAATTACACATTAACTCAGATTATGAGCCTGTAGCGCAACCTGTGCTTAGGTTACCTTTCGGTTACCGGGATAATGTGGCAACTTTACTGGAAAGGCTTCAGGCGGAGGATATTATAGAACCAGTAAAGGGGGTTGCATCACAGTGGGTAAACCCTATTGTTGTAGCGCCAAAATCTGACAACGATCTGCGCATGTGCATTGATCTCAGAAAGGTCAATGAGGCAATCATTAGGGAAAGGTATCCCATACCAACTATGCAGTAAATGCTAGCGGGATTAAATGGGGCGAAGGTATTTTCGAAGTTAGATTTAAAGCAGGAATTTTTCCAGTTAGAGCTTGATCCTTGATCCAGGGATGTTACCACTTTCGTAACTCATGTAGGGCTTTTTAGAATGAAAAGATTAAGCATTGGAATTTCGTGCGCGCCAGAATTATTTCAGTATTCAATTCAGAAAGTTTCGTCCGGTTTTCCGGGAGTTTTAAATCTAGCAGATGACATTGTTGTTCTCGGTAGAGACGAGAGCGAGCACAAGGAGCGTTTATTGAAAGTCATGTCATGTTTGTCTGAAAGCGGCTTGACACTCAACCCAAGTAAGCGCCAGTTTGTATTAGGATCTATCACCTTTTTGGGTCGCATCTTTTCTGACAAGGGAGTTTCTGCAGACCCAGGCAAAGTAGAGGCGATCGTGAACGCACGAGCACCAGCGTATGTAGCGAAATTGCTTGGGTTTTTAGGTTTAGTGCAATGTGTAAGTCGCTACATTCCAGATTTGGCAACACTTGCAGCACCAATGAGAGAGTTGACTCGGAAATCGGTCCAATTCGAATGGACTAAGAAGCAGGACGATAGCTTCTGCGCGATCAAAAGGTTAATGAGTGCTAGTGAAACATTAGCATATTTTGATAGAGATGCAGAGACCACCGTGATCGCTGATGCGATTCCGGTAGGCTTAGGGGGAGTTTTGGTGCAAAGGCAAGCGGGTGCGAACAGAGTTGTAGCTTATGGACATAGGAGCTTGTCAGACGTTGAACAGAAATATTCACAGACTGTAGGTACAAAGTTTAAACTTATAACAGATCATAAACATATTTTCAACAACGCCAATTCTAAATCAACGCCTAGATTAGAAAGGTGGAGTCTGAGATTAGAACCATTTGAATTTTAGCTAGTGTACAAGCCAGGCGAATCTAATATTGCAGATCCAATGTCTAGACTTAGCAACAGCTCAACAGAAGTGACGAAAGTAGATGACACAGGTGGTTATAGCACAGGAAGCTGTACCTAATGCTATGTCGTGGCAAGAAATTAAGGCCAGTTCAGACGACTGCGAGGTAGTACAGATTATTAAAGAGGCACTGAGAACAGGCAAATGGGATAAATGTTCGGCGAGCGTGAAGTCTGTGCGAGGAGAACTGAGTGAGTGCGATGGCGTGATTTTGAGAGGAAGACGAATTTTCATACCACTCATGTTACAAGACAGAATTCTAAATTTAGCACACGAAGGTCATCAGGGCATTGTAAAGTGTAAACAAAGACTTAGAAGTAAGGTTTGGTGGGTAGGTATGGACAAAGACGTAGAGTCTATGTGTAAGACGTGTGAGTTGTGTCAGTAAGTGTCCAGCTATGACCCTCCTGTACCGATAGTTACGACAGAAAGGGCCGTGGCAATTTTGCAGCACAGATTTACTGGGCACACTAGCAGATGGTAGGCATGTGATGGTTGTGGTTGATTATTTTAGTAGATTTCTCGAAGCAGCTATGCTTAGGTCAACTAAGGCAGAGAAAGTTATTGAGTGTTTGGATGGGGTATTCGCTAGATACGGCTACCCAGAAATATTGAGGACAGATAATGGTCTGCAGTTTGTGTCCGGAGAATTCCAGTCCTTTCTCAGGGCAGGTGGGGTAAAGTGGTTGTCGACAACTCCACTCTTGCCCCATGCAAATGGATTGGTAGAAAGGACAAACAGATCAATTTTAAAAGTACTAAAGATAGCTACTCTCGAGAAGGCAGATATACAGCAAGAGTTTAGGAAATTTTTGATAGCATACCGATCTACTCCACATACGGGTACTGTTTTTTCTCCTTTTTCTCTAATGTTTGGACGAGAGATGCGCACCAAACTACACAATTAGACAACTCAGCTAGTGATCCACAAGTGGCTAGGGAAAATGATGAGAAATACAAAACGATGCTGAAGGAGTATGCAGATAGGAAGGCAAAGGAGAGTGAAATTAAAGAGGGAGACATGGTGCTAATGAAGAACGAACAGCAAGGAAAGTTAGAGCCAAATTTTAGACCAGAAAAGTTCAGAGTTGTAAGTAAAGATGGCTCTGACCTTGTTTGTGAAGGAGACTGGTGGCACAGTTAGGCGGAACATACGTTGCGCAAAGAAAGTGCCAGATCAGTTGGGCATTTTGGATCAGGGGGAGACTCGGGTCAAACAGTCGGGATATTTTACAATTTTTTCTCCTGTAGATCAACCTCCTGAACCACCAATAGGAACTGGCAGTGGAATCCGCCAGCCCCCAATACGGTTGAACGACTATCTTGTGTACAAATTAAATTCTGTGGGATTTTTCTAATTTTTAGTTTGTTTACTTTAACTGGAGTCAAGATTTTATTAGTCGAGTTGTTTGAAGCTTTACATTCCTTTAGCAGCAAAAAAGGGGAGGGATGTATTGTACTGAGAACTAGTTATGCAGTGCATCATGGGAATGACTGTATATACATATTACTTTGCATGAGTTTGAACCACTCAGTAAGAGAGCGCTCGATACGTTTGGCGTAGAGCATAAAATATGAGTCTGATGATCGTCTTACCGGCGTGAAACTCGAGTAACAGAGTTTTATATCAACTTTCAAAAATTTTTATTCTTAACTTTTTAACATATATACATATTATAGTATATCCATTGTATCTAATAATAGACCTGATTACTATATATCCTTAAACAGTATCATTGTAAGTTAGTTCGCATTGCGACCCCGAGTGGTCAACATTGTACAATAAAGACGAGAGAAAACCAACGGTTGATTGTGTGTCAGCGATACGAAAATGGCCCACCGTTGCATAGTTCCCCTTCCATATGGGAACCTATGAAGGTTACTATTAATGAACAGAGAGTAATACTCATCGTCGTCATACTGACGCAGAGGCTCCTCGGGTATGTCATCGAGTATTTCCTCTATATACTCGTCTATCTCATCGCAAGAAGGTAGGGTTTCTTCCTTGGAGCAGGTACAGACGGCATCTTTGTTCGAGATTTGGGGACAGGGCGCTCCCCATGGACGTCAAGGGCAGGTTTGTTCTGCCGTTGTTTGGGGACAGGGCGTTCCCCACGGGCGTCAGGGACAGGTTTGTTTTCCCGTGGTTTGGAGACAGGGCGCTCCTCACGGGCGTCAGGAGCAGATTTATTCTGCCGTGGTTTGGGGACAGGGCGCTCCCCACTGGCATCAGGGGCAGGTTTGTTCTACCGTGGTTTGGGGACAGGGCGCTCCCCAAGGCTATCAAGGGCAGGTTTGTTCTGCTGTGGTTTGGGGACAGGGCGTTCCCCACGGGCGTCAGGGGCAGGTTTGTTCTGCCGTGGTTTGGGGACATGGCGCTCTCCACTGGCATTAGGGACAGGTTTGTTCTACCGTGATTTGGGGACTGGGCGCTCCCCACGGGCGTCAGGGGTAGGTTTGTTCTGCCAAGGTTTTTGGACAGGGCGATTAGGTGGCGCCCTTAGCTTGTGATGATATCACAACAGCCAAAGTAGGTTTCGAGCGAAATAAGACAGGATTTCAGTAAATTATTCAGAAGGCCAAGTCTTTTATCCATCCTTCCATATAACCTACTTTCGTATAACTTACTTCTATATAACTTGTGGGTCGTAATGTCTAAATGGAAAAACAGAATTTGAGAGCTCAGCTAGTACCAATACGCAGTCACGTTTTGCCTTCACCTCGTTCCGTCTCATCTTTTGCCGTAGTCTGTCGCCGCCACAGTTACGGCATAAACAATATGTGCCTGGACACCAATGTCGCAGCTTCGGCATTGCTTCGGTGGGTTCATTCCCTTCTTGATCTGGAAATTATGCTGCGCGCAGAATTCACCCACGCAGTTCTTCCCACAGGTGTTATGTCGGCCTCTCATTAGCCAGGCGCATTGATTAGTCTCGCGAACCATCTTCATCTATATAACTGGACACTCGCACATATCTAATTAAATGTGTTTTTCTATGACCGGGTCGATGTACATGCCCCCCAATATGTTGTATACGTGGAGACCTACATATGTTTGATATGTGAGAATGGTAGGGAGCCTACTGGGAGCCAAGACTAATGCCAATGGCATTTCTCTGAAAATCATTAATCCTCCCCCCCCCCTCCCCCCCATTTTTTTTTTTGTGTTCATTTCTGTATTGGGTTGTACGTTGAAGGTATGACCGTCGTATTCTTAGGGGTTGGAATAGTGCTCCATCCAATACTGCAGCTGCTTCCCAAATAAAAGGACCAAGTTTCAAGTTTCAAGTTTTTTTATTGCAAATTTACAATAATACATTGGTTCACACGCACCCGCAAGTAGCAACGCTAATCGAGGCGGGTTTGTGTTTGAGTAAACTAAAAGAGTCTAGAAGAAATACAAAACTAAAGTTTGAATCATAATAACGATACTTAATTATAGCCTATACAAAAATAACATAAAGAAAACAAGACAACTTAATTTACAAGACATTTAATCAAGATAATGGATGTGAGAAATCCAGCTCGGAGATTTCAGCAATGTAACCTAGTTTTTCTAAATTGTTGAACAAAAATGATCTTAATTTTTCTTTGAATTTTTTCTTTGGCATCCTCCTCAAATCTTCTGGGATTTTGTTCCACAGACGCACACCGACTCGAGATAGACAATTTTTTTGTATGTTTGTGCGTGAAAAAAGTTTTTTGAGGTTGATGATCTTGTACTATATGAATGAACATTACTGACAAATGTAAAGAGATTACAAACATTTGTAGGGGCATTTTGATGGACTACATCATACATTAAGTGAGCGATTGATTCATAATAACTAAACTTTATAGGTAGAATATTTAATTTTAGGAAAAAAGTAAGGGCACTTTCTCTCTTGTTGGCAAAATGTATAAGTCTCAGAGCCTTTTTTTGTAAAAGTAATATTTTAGATAAGTTTGTTCTATTTGCTTGATCCCACGAACTTAGGCCATAAGACAAGTAAGGTTGGACGAGTTCACAGCAAGTTAAGCAAGCTTCAGACTTTCTGTTGGGTGAAAATATATGACCTTTATTGTATCTAGATATATACATTTTTTTGTTTGTATGTATTGAAAAATTCGATTGAAATAAAAACAGTGATTGTGGGATCTGGCTGTAGACGTAAAATCTGAAATGTTGCACTATGTGCTGGTAAGGAGACAGCCAGTAAACGGACACTAAGGCCTCACGGGTCAGAAGGAACTAAGCTGGTACTGAACCCTTAAAAAACATTTTTAAGCCTGAGTTTTAGCAGCTGTGGACAGCTGTTTCGGCCTTATTTGGCCTCATCAGCATGGCATAGCTCTTATTCGATTAAAATAAAGTTGATTTGAGTTTGACAGCTAAGCCATGACCCTTGTTCTATTAGACCTGCAAAAGAAAAGTGTCTCGCCTGTACATAAAAAGTTCATCTTTTAAGAGTTGGAGTTTCGCAGTGGGGATTTTTAGTGTCTAACGAACTAATAACAAAGGTTGTGCATTTCTTCAAGATGTAATTAATTTTTTTTTACTGTTCTGTTTTACAAGTTTTCAATTACAGACAAGTGTTTTTGACATGATTGAATCAACATTTTTTTCTCATTTCTCAAAAAATCGAGTATAGTGACGTCATTGGAGTAAATAGAATTGATATGAAATGTTGTTTCTAAAAGCAATCCTATCTTGCTTTTTGATCATTTTAACAGTTTTAAAGTCATTTGATCGTTTATCCCTGTTTTGCCGTCAGTGATGTAGTTCTGACGAATCTTTTGGCTTAACGGGGTCGATAACAAAATTTAAGACACCAATCAAAGCAAACTCGAAAAGGACGAGAAGATGAGAAGATGTGTTTTTCAGGCTAGACAATTCCTTGTGCCTTTGTAGTGAGGTTTATTACAGAAGGAAGTGTTAACGAGAGTTATCTGGTTCTAATCAAAGGGCTTCAGTGATAATTAATTCTAGACGTTATTATTCTGATTGCTATTTTCTGAAAAGTGATGATATTCTGTAGATTAGTTATATATGTGTTTCCCCATGCCAGAACTCCATAGGCCAAGAAGGGACAAACAAGCGAATAATAATAGAAAAATATATGTTGCCAATGATAGAAAGACTGGCATAGTGTCTAGTTTTAGGCAAAACTCCAAGTATAGTTTTGCAAGGGTTTTTATGTGTTTTTTCCAATTTAGGTGTGAGTCAATGCAGTTAATAAGATTCTCCTATTTTAGAGTTTTGTGGTTGGAACAAACTTTAAGAGTGTATTTGTACTTTTCCTTGGTGGCGGAAGACAAGAAAACTATGGTTTTCCAATTTAAACTTTAGACAATTCTTCGTTTATTGTAAATTTTTTAGGTTTTTATCTATGGATCTGAAAAAGCTTCCGGCTCTAGAATACAAGAAAACACACCTCCGAAGTAAAATTAAATCAAACCAGATCTACTACAGCTGTGTTTGCCGAGGTGGGTTATTGTACATGTTAGATCAAGTGCCCTGTTCTATGTTAACTATCGTTCATTGCTCAAAATTCTATGCTCGCTGGCGTAAGGTTTCCTTGACTAGCTATTAACATTTTTTTATAAGAAATATACTATTTAAGAATATCGAAACTGAAGTTTGCGTAAATAACTATCTTCAAGCTGAAATTTTTGAAAAGAACCTAATTTCGTGCGTTAAAAAATTGTAAATTGATATGTTTTACTTATAAAGTTATTCCTTTCCGACAAAACTAGCTAGTCAACAAATGAAACACTCTTTATTAGCGATAGCCAAATATTTTGAGGAAAAGCCGCGTTAAATGTAATGTGTTTGTGTAGTACAAAATAATCCACTTTGTATTACTAGCTGTAACTCCATGTTGAAATACACAAATAAACATTCTTAAATAGAAATGTCACCAGCCGTATGATTACAAATATCACAAAAACATTTTCGGCTCGTTCAAAATCAGTAGAAAAATAGAAACTTGTATTCAACCTTAGCCGGAAATACACAAATAAACATTCTTAAACAGAAATGTCACCAGCCGTATGATTACAAATATCACAAAAACATTTTCTGCTCGATCAAAATCAGTAGAAAAATGGAAACTTGTATTCAACCTTAGCCAGAAAAAATCTTATAAAAAGAAGAGTGCACATAAATTTCAATCAAGTAACAAAAGGGCATTGGCATGCAAAGAGATAATTTAAAACAACTTCCACAAAACTTTATTCTTTTTCATTTTTATGATGCATTTGGGACTTTGGCCATTTGGAGAGATGATATTACTTCGTACAAATGTTTTATTTTTGTTCAATTTTTTGCTGCAAGTAACGTGTTTAACTTGATCTGAAGATTTTAAATTTCCTTAAAAACACTTGTAAGAGTGGCTCGATTGTAATGGTAGCACCAATGAACTTCAATTACATTCTTCCTCCTTGATGTATATTAAATGATTTTCTTATGAGGCAGCCAACAATAAAGAACCAGATAACTCTCAATAACAAAGAACATATACGTAGACTGTCACTCAACAAAATGGGCACTGTGATTGGTTAATTTTTTGTTTTTGTTTTGTTTTTGTTTTTTATGACATTCTTGGTCACGTGCCCCTGATCAAATTCAAATTTCGCAGTTGTTGCCCGCGCGGCGAACACATCACCGAAAAAAGTCTCAATAAAAGGGAAAAGCTAAATATTTAACGAAGCACTTAATGTATAGTCCCTCGGGGAAACAAGTTAGTTTTGTTTTCCCTCAAGTTTTGATGTTTCGGGGCTCTCGGGAAAACAAATCTAACTTGTTTCCCTTGGGACTATACATTAAGTGTATATTGTCTAGTCAGAAAAACAAATTTCCCACAACTCTCATCTCGTACTTTTCGATTTTCTTTTGATTGGTGTCTTTTTGTTACCTGTGCCCCGATAAGCCAAAATAATCCTAAGTGCTACAACATTGACGGCAAAACGGGAATAAACTCTCAAAAAGACTTTAAAATTGTAAAAGAAAAAGCAAAACTTTCAGAAAGGTGTGACTTCATATACAGCACTTCATAATCAATTCTATTCATTCCAAAGACATCACTATGATTTTTTTTCGAAATAAGAAAACACTGTTGATTCAATAACATCAAAACACTCACCAGTATTTGTAAGCAAGTACAAAAGAACATTAAAAATAAGAGACAAGTCTTGAAATGCATAAAACCTTATTACTTTATTAGAAGCTAAAAATATCCCCCATTAATTACCAAACTCCAGTTATTAAGTACAGGCAAATATTTCTACTGCGAGTTAGGATAGCAATCAATTCAAGCCAAAGTTTATTTTAATCCTTTTTTGATATGATTAAACAACATTTTAAAAAAAGAAAAGATATGATTACATACTACAGAAGATCAGATATTCATCTAACAGCTTGGCAGATAATTGAATTAACCGCAAAAATGCCTTAAAGTGAAAAACAAACCTAAGAGTTTTTTTTTTGTCAGAAAGATCCACTGCCCTGCACGTCTCAATTAAGGTTCGTATGGTAACAATCAGTGGACTCGATTGTGTACGCTGCCATCGATGTAAACTTGTTGCTTTCCAAAAGCTCCTTTAATATAGAAAACTCCCCCTCCATGATTTGGTTGAATTCTGTTCTTCCTCAAACAATTTAAATCGAATTTGCAAAGTTGTTTTAGGGCTCTCCGAAATCTGCTAGAACGAACAATATAAATAAGAGAGTTACAACAGCTGCTAGAAAAAAATAAGAACGGGATGAAAAAAGCAATCCATTGAAATGATTCGCTGTTTGTTTTATAATATAAAATAATATCAGACAATAAAACAAGGCAAAGGACACCTAATGCATTTACTAGCAGCATCATTAAAATTGTGGAAGCAGACCTCAAGTTAGATTTCTCCGCTACGCCATGTCTTGGTGGGTGACTATGGCTATTATCAGCTGCTGTAGATTTTTTTTTTGCCGTAAAACACGAATAGTTAAAACCGAAGGAATGGAAACTAGGACTAGTAAAATAAGAATTACTATTCTCATCGTCACCATAAAGCTGCTTTCTTTCCTGCTCTTAGATAGGCACGCCAATAAATCTGTCCGACCGGCGCTGCGGTCACCTCAATCCCGTATGTAGGAATTCTAGAGGATCCTGATAAAATCGCACCACAAACCCAAACGAAAAGTATTTGAAGGACAGCCTTTTGCGGTATCCTCCATGGGATGTACTTAAAAGGTAACGCCAAAGCAAGATATCTGTCTAGCACCAACAAGAACATAGAGCCGAGATTCAGTATCAGGAAAAACACGCCAAAAAGGAGGGTCCACTGAGCTGCCGTACTTGTTTTAAGTGCTTTTACATCGTAAACATGTAACGAA
This sequence comes from Hydrozoanthus sils, assembly GCA_027575215.2. NCBI lineage: Eukaryota > Metazoa > Cnidaria > Anthozoa > Zoantharia > Hydrozoanthidae > Hydrozoanthus > Hydrozoanthus sils. Next base: position 11,520 of record JAOBRD021002276.1, read on the forward strand.
ACTAGTAACGGTACAATGATGATGATGTTCAGAAGGTTAACAGCTGCCAAATTTGCGAGTAGAATGTTTGTATTTGTTTTGAGAGCCTTGAAGCGTATAACGAGGAGACAAATGGCGCCATTTCCCCGCACACCAGCAAAAATTAGAATGAGGTAGAGACTTGTTTGAATAATTGACGCCTTAAAAATACCATTGTTTTGACTTCTTCCCTTATAGATACAAAACAATCAAAATTTGAAATCATACACTGAAATAAAAACAAAAAGGAAAAGAAAAAGAGCACATGGTCCTCAGTTTTATCATCTTATAGAACAATATA
>JAOBRD021002486.1:0-28541 GCA_027575215.2 Hydrozoanthus sils
CCATGGCTGGCGGAACCGGGGCGGGATGGGGGAGGGGGGGGTTTAGGGGAGCACTGCCCCCCTCCCCCAATAACATGGGATAGATTATACTTGGAACTGAAAAACTGCTCTTAATTTTCAAAGTTTGTCACAAGATGTAGACAGAGTATTTGTTCTCAGTAAATCAAGTGAGTTCAATTTGGGGATGAAAAAATTTAACAACTCCCTGCTGACCCAGTTGCTCAGTTGGTTCTTTAAAAGAGCAATGTCAATCTGTTTCTTAAGTCATGGGTTCAAATCCCACCAAGGCCAGGGGTTTCTTCTCTTTGATTTGTGTGGGAATATGGGGTTCTTTGTTAATGCTGTAGATCAGCAAAACTTGGATTATACCCCATTACAGTGGTAAGGCATCACTCAAAAACCTATATATTATGTGTTTACACATTTATAATATAATTTCAAGAAAGACATCAGCACTCTATGAGCATTAGTATGTGTCTAGACAATTAACAAAAAAAGGGTCTTGTGGAAATAACAGGAATTGACTGTTTCTCAAAAAGTGAGTCCAACTAAGTACTTCAAGCATGCCACTTTCAATGGATTGGATCTATTAAAGGGTGAATTAGGAATTTTAAAGCAATAGTTGGGAAAAAACTAGATTTTAAAAAAAACAGCACTGATCAATAATAGGGGCCTGCGCAAAAGTCAAAAACTTGAGACAGTCTTTTTTTCTGTGACAAAAAGTGGCTTATGGCATTTCATGTGGGCACTATTTTTGCTTGATTCAATCTCTCTAGTCTATCATTTGAACTTAACATGAAGTGCTATCCTATTATGTGTGAGGTCAGTGAAAAAAAATCAATTCAGCATAGAAATATAGTGTAAAACTAGAGCGAAACTAAAGCCAATTTATAGCCTGTTAGTCAGCTTTTTCATTAAGTTCCAGTCAAGGCTTAATTCCAATTAATTAGCAAATTTTAATTGCCAAACATTTTGCAGGTTAGTTAGTCTATGTAATGAGAATTCAGCATTGAGTCTTAATCGGGATTTTAAATGTTGCATGTGCAACAACACTCAATCGGCTAGATTTTGCCAAATGATAGAAGACCCCTTTTCCTTTCAACGCCTTAGATGTACTTGTTTATAATACTAAAAGGTGAATAATCTATAAGAGACCAACTATAACGAAAATGGTATAAAAAAGACCTGTATTATGGGGCAAAATGTATCTGAAAGATTCTAAAATGATTATGGTTCTATATATGATCAAAGAACAAATTCCAACATGTGCTTTCAAGCAATTTCTGTCTTCTGTAATAAAAACACTATCTTTGAATAAGACATTTACAGCTACTATATATCTATAATACAAAGAAAATGCAATAAGGCTGCAGTTCATCTAAAACTGCTCTATAGTCTGAACATCTTCAGGTATTGAAAAACTAAAGCAATCGTGTATAGAAAAAATTAACATAAAAAGGAATAAATGATCAAAAGTAACTTATACATATTTATGTGCAAGACAGCATCATAATAAGCACCTTTCGCATTTCTTTTAATAACTACTATATAAATTAAGCAACCTGATTCAACTTCAAAACAACCACTGTTGGTTGAAAGAAAAAGTCGACTTTGCAGACAGAAAAACAGCTCTTGAGGCGCGCGGATTTAAGAAGACTCTATAAGACTTGCACAATTTTAAAACACCCATAATATGAATTATAGTATTTATATAGGTATCATGATGTTTATCATTTAACCTTCAAAGTGACCACATTTGCGAAATAGAATCAACCAACATGCAATTTCTTCCTGTATAACATATTTTTAAGAAAACCTTGACAAAAATATTAAAGTAACAGAACAAATGGCATTCACCTACAGTAATGATTTTAAATCTATAATTAAACAGCGATAAAAGTACATGTACACGGCGCCCATCTCTTGTCATGCCAATTCAGACAGCTAAAAAAAATTCAAGAACGTTATTCTTTATGGAATGAGGTAACATTTCGATTCACTTGTTATAACAAAGTCTTAAATCAGTCAAAGCTAAGTTTCTATCAGAAATGAGGTGTTAAAATTACTCCAGATAAGATCGAGAACTTTACGCGAATTTTCGCACCTTTTAGTTGAAACTCAAAAGCAACAAAGAATACAAATTTAAAAACACTTTCGTCAAATTTCTTGTTATTATTTCCAAGGAGCTACGTCACTTGAAGAAACTTTTTGAAAAATTCAGTTCCAAATCAATTGCACCGTTTACTTAACGCAAGCTGTCGGCATCTGTCTTAAGTATTTTTGCTTAACCAAAATAGCCATTCTTGATTCTAACTTAATATTGACTGAACCTACGAGGATAATTCGAAATACTTTCATGTTAGTGAAGATTAAAATCTAGAAGGAAACTACACTAAGAAGTTTTTCAGTAAATGTCGAAATACGATCCCTTGCTTAAAGGTCACTCAAAAACTTCCTGGTACAAAAATGAAACAGCACGTTTTTCAGCATCGATCGTTCGTCATAAATTATTTACATTGTTTTCGTTATGTCTTTGATTACATGAGTGCTGGCTTTATTTTATTCTAAAGTACACAGTCATTCGCTGCTCTCTTCAGTTCGGCAATACATTTCAATTTAAACGAAATAAATTTTAAAAACTTCCGAAAGACGTGATTTAACCTTCAAGTTGTCTTCTTTCATGGCGTCGAAACGAAACCAGTGTTTAAACGCTCAATTCATTAAATTGCTGCCAAGCCTGAACTACATAACTAAGTTATTAAAGATTAACAAGGCTACTGTTGTTACCTCATATATTTATTATTTCCCCACGGCACAAACGAGAAAGAGAATACGAAATCCAACTGATTTACTTCAGTTTCCTGCCGCCATTTTTCAACCGATAAGAACTTCTTTAAAATGTGTCGTTGTTAACGTTGGGAACGAAAGTGACAAAAAGATATTATCTTAATCATGAACCAAAAGTCACAAAAAAAGGTTCGACTCACCTCTATTCCCCTCCGAAAGTGAGACCCAAAACATACAAAAGTAAAAGGCGAGACGCCAAATTCGAAGACAAAATACTTCCACCATTTCTGTTGACTTGAATCTGCTAACGAGAATCCACCCCAGTTGATAAGGTCAATATTGTCATGCTGATCTGTCATGTGTGTCGGCTCGCCTCAGCGCAGCTCACGGTTAAACCTCGATATGAGTGTCATACCCCATGCCGTGTCAGCTGGAAATAAAATACAGCAAAACACGCTGACTAATCTTCACAAAAATAGACTATATCAATGATAAATGAAAATGAGCCCAAATTAGTAAAAATATTGAAACGACTAGTTAATTAGAATGTAATTTACTTGTTATAAAACCGCATCGCCAACTGAATACATGTTTTGATATGTTTTAATCAAGAACTAATAAAATATGTAAAATTGGCGGAAGTCATGAAAAATATCATCACAAAAGAACAACACTTCTCTTAGCTTGATTTTGTTTTACTTCTATATCAAGTATACTTGAAACGTGTGCGTAACATCATAATGTTATTGTTCGAAAAGAAATTCCGAGTGTTGTATTCATATTTAGGCTTAATAACCTCTTGTGAAAAACTCCGGAAGAGCAATATTGGCGCTCGACTGAGCAGTAGCGTTAGTGATTTCATTGCATCACAGGTGGGCGATGATTTCCTTTTTCAACGCTTTATGTTATATTTTGCTGCGTGTCAGAGAAAACTGCGTCACCCTCAGCTAAGAAATTTATTTCCTTACCCTTACAACCTCACGCAAACCGCTAAAAGCGCTGAGTCTACATTACTAAACTTGACTAAGAGTACGCCGTAGATTTTTTGACAGCGGTTCGGCTGCATATTCTGCTTACCTATACAAAACGGTTTAATTTGCTATTACATGGCTTCAGTCATAACATCCTAACGTGCTACTCGAATGTTGCTGGGCAACACTTTCGTTTTCAAATTCTTTTAATATTTCAGCACCTGCTAATCAATGTTTTGTCTCCGTATTGTATTATTTTGTTTTGTCACTTCAAGCTAATGATTGTACCAAGTTTGCAGCCTCATTAAAGTCAATTTTTATTATCGACGCTATCTTTAAACTCGATTTGTTTATTTGGTATGTAAAAACTGACAATATAATTAAATCGAGACCACCAGGCATAAAATTCAAATATATGAAAGTATAAAGTAGAATTTCTCTACGGGCCGTACTTTGTTGACGTGTACAAGCTTTTGCGATTCAACTCCAACTTTACAAAACTTTGCTCATGGTTTAGTGTTGTTGTGGGTTTTACAAGCCTAAAATCATTTCAATTAATGATTTTTTAACTGCAGTTTTGGTTCCTATTAACATTTTTCTGTGTTTATATCAAATTGATCATCGATGAGGCTGTCAGTTTGGGTCCCACGCAAAGCACGTCCAATGACTATCTTTAGATTTCTACAGCTACTTCCTGTATGTGTTTTGCGTGCCAACATTTCTACATATTAGTTCATTCGATTGTGATTTTGCTTTAATTTCATTCTACATGAAGGTATTTAAATGGTTTTTATTGATGCTGCCTGCAAATGATTGAAGATCACAACCTATTTATAAATGTGTCATGAATCGAGGGGGACGGATCGAAGGGCGTTAAATTGCTGGCGGGGAAATCTCTCTTTTCCTCCCCTGCCATTTATTGATGGCAATTTTATTCGCATAGCTCCTCCTCCTATCTATGATTAAAAGAAAAATTAAAAGAACCTGCTTGCTGGCTGCACCGTCCTGACGAGGCTTGATAAGGCCTAAACAGCTCGTGACGGGTGTCTACACGCATGTTTCGGCTCATGACGAGGGCTCTCAAGAACCGAAACATGTATGAAGACACTCAAGACTGAGCAAAAAGATCAAACAGATTCCTCTTAGGATACAAGTTATGAAGAAAACTACATCAGCTAGTTTATTGAACTCTCCATAAAAACCTCCCGGTTTTAAAATTACCCAAAAAGAAATTTATACTAACTGAAAATTGGACATTTCCCCTAAATAAAGAGCTTCAGATTCGACAACGAGTACGTACGACTACGAGTACCAGTTTTTTCCCATTCGTCATACTGCGCGTGCCAGAAGTTGCTTAGAAATCACGCCATCTCGTTGTGGTGCCAAAACTCGTCGTCGTCGTCTTGTTTACAACGAGATTTTCAAAAAAATCGCGGCGCGTGGACTACATGATTTTGACAACACAACGAGATGGCGTGATTTCTTCGCAATTCTGGCACGCGCAGTATGACGAATGGGAAAAACTCGTACTCGTTGTCGTACTCGTTGTAGAATCTGAAGCTCTCTATTATTTACAACGAGATTTGCAAAAAACTCGGCGCGTGGACTACGAGATTTTGGGAACGCAACGAGATGGCGTGATTTCTTCGCAATCCCGGCGCGCGCGGTATGACGAATGGGAAAAACTCGTAATCGTACCCGCACGTACTTGTTGTCGAATCTGAAGGTCTCTAACAGCTAGCGGGTCGGCACGTTGCACTGAACGTGACATGCAGTAGATAAAGGCGCGACCGTAATTAAAAAGGACGTTCGCCAAAGGAATTTTGTCCTAATTTCTTTTCAGTATGCAAGTTTACCAAGCTGTCTAATAGCTTCGCCTTTTTCATCCCTAAAAAATACCAGCCGACTCTTGGTATAAAATAGAATTTCCTTTAACAATCCCCCCAAAATACTGGACTGATTATTTCAACGCCTTAAAAGTACGATTCGACGGTGGTTAAATTTTAAGCCTTCGTTCATTATTCCGACCTTATAGATACTGATTATAGCTGTAATTTTGGAATTGACATAATTATTCGGTGGAAAATCTCAACTGAACATTATTCTACAAGATCCACGAGTCTTTCCTGAGAGAAGAATGACTTCTTAAATTTTGGCTTAATCTAGGGTTAAAGTTAACCAGCTTTTGAACAACCCGGCCCAGGGGGTTTACATTTAGACTTTATGATTACAGTACTAGTCGAGCCCCTCAAGACGGACACCCAGATAAGACGGACACTTCTATAAAACGGACAGCAAATCTTGGTTCCTATCGTGCGTTTTCTCAGTCATTTACTGTATTTTAAGTCTCTATAAGACGGACACCTCTATAAAACAAACACCAAATCTTGGTCCCTACCGTGCGTTTTCTCAGTCATTTATTGTACAAGACGGACGCCTCTCTATTAAAGGCGGTCAGTTGTAGCCGGTCCCGAAGGTGTTCGTCTTAAAGAAGTTTGAGTACTGTGTTGTTTGATCTATCTGGCCCTAAGTAGTATTGTAAGGGAAAACGGTCTGTTTACCTCGTTTTCATGCCCATACTTAATTGAAGGCAGATGTCACTCAAACGATTGGCGCAAAAAGGACAGGTGATAAAGGTAACTTAGTAACGAATTACGTCAGCAAAAACTTAAAAACCTGTGTTTTCATCATTTTCTGTTAGTTGAGAAGATGGAGGCAAATAAGCATCAAAATCTGCTAAAGCTGAAAAAAGAATGGTTAGAACAAGAGAAAAGACAGAAACAAAGAAAAAAGAGAGAGGAAAAAGAAGAAGATAGGAAGAAGTTGAACAAAAGCCCCGATTTGGATCGGACAAACACGATTTGGATATTTGCAGTAGTTTAGTGTGGAAAGATATCGAAGATAAAGAACTGAGTGAAATATGTGAGAAAATTGATGTTTTAACACAGGATTTGAAAGAAATATTTCTTCCCGCGGAAAATTATTTAAGACAGATTGGGACTATTAGAGGCCGCCTATAAACTTATACGAGTCATGATGTTTGCAGAAACCAAGCGTGAAGGAGCATTTCCATCGGAAAACATGAATTACAGATAAGACTGAAGGACTACAGAGTAGTAGCTCATAACTATGCAAAACGTCGTGTTATCAACATGAGTCTGAAGCGTAAATATAGTGAAAAATAGCGCTCGCTTAAAGAACAATGTAAGTATACGGAACAAAAATTATCAGAATTGACGGAAGAGTTGCTCGAATTAAAGAACCAGGTAACTAAAGAAGAACCAAGTAGCAAAGAATAATTGGACGTCTACAGGACATACGAAGGTACGATTGAAGTTATTGGAGTTCAACTAGATGAAAGAATTCAAGAAGATGCGATAAGAATGAAAAAAAATAGCATTTGATGTGCGAAAGTTAACAGATGAATCGAAGCCTGGTATCTTAACAAACAAGGTATTGATGACTCAACGTGGAGTGACCTCAGGGAATCATTTCAAAATCTGAGAGATGTGTTGTTAAAGCAAATCAAACGTCTGTCTGAGAAAAGGCCATATAAACGACGGTGTTTTTAGTTTTAATTCATAAAAGGACGTTGCGAGAAGATGGGGTTGGTCATACAATATTCAACACAAAGAAGAAGAAATTGTTTACAAGGAAGTTTTCGAAGACAGAATTAACAAACTTTATCGAAGAATGTACAAGTTGATTGACCGTTATTATAATTACGATAATAAACGTTGCTGACATTGGCAAAAGTTCAAGCCTTCGTGCCAAGTGTTAGAATTTATCCTTGGAGGAAATGCCGATTCGGAAATTCCAAGGAGGAGCGTGCAGATTATGACGAAGCGTGTTTGAAAAAGATCAACAAAGTGATTGCTGCTGTCAACGATATCAAGATTTTGTACGTGACTATGAAAAAAGACATAAATGTGACGAGTGGCAGAAACTGGAGTACTGTTATCTCGTTCACTGTGACATAATGTGCTGGTCCAAATAGCTCAGCAGTAGAGTAAAGTTAACAGCAATAGTTCGACGTCTGATTTGCAATATTCAGCAAATTCTTGTCGAAAATCAAAAATAGCATTCTTTACTATCTGGTCTTCCTACCACATGTTGAAGGAATCTCTTCCCTTCTGTCACATGGTGTCAGGGCTGTACATTTCCTTCGGAGGTAGCTTTGACTCTCAGGAGTGTTGAAGAAGTGTGAGAAATAACCCTTCTTTAACTGTGTTAGGCCAAATGTTTTTGGAAAAGCAGAAAGAGGCATGACAAAAAAACGACAACGTGTCAATGAATCGTAATTGGGATCCCATTTCAAGCATTAAAATCTTTCCACCATTTCTCAATTGGTTGATTCGCCGCTTTTGGTCGATGTATTCATCTACGACTGGATAGCCCTCAAATCCATGGAAATTGTGTGCTAAAACAATAACCCTTCGAGTGTCATCTTCTTCATTTGCAAAGCCATCAAACCACTCTGTAAAGTGTAGGACACAATTTTCACCTTCAAAGATGACAGGGGAGTTTGACTCGCTAGTTTCGGCAACGAGGAAGTTTGGGTGGTGAATACCATCGTGCTGCATGCTCTCTATGTCAAAAAAACTAGTAAAGTTTTTAAGGACCATCACCCGCTACTTTAAAGGGGTCAGTCTCTTCAGATTCTTTTTCTTCGGCTCTTCTTCTTCTTCTTCTTCTTCTTCTTCTTCTTCAGACTATTCTTCGTTCGATGGATTAGATGAAGCAGCTTGCTGTTGTTGTTTGTGTTCTTCTATTTGAGAGCCAGTCTGTATGTAGCATTTGTGATGTTGTATGTTCACATAGTCGGTGCAGGATGGTATAGTATTTCTTTTGGTCTTCAAAGAAGTTTGAAACAGTCATTAAACCTTTTTCTAGTGTTGCATACAGTATGGGGTAGAGCTGCTTTGTTTGTGATTTTGTAAACAGGTAGCTCCATAGAAGTATATTGGACACTGATAGCTATACACTTCAGGACTTTCATGCATTTAGGGGGTCAGGACACCCCCTCTGACAACAGCTAGTACAAAAGTCTTTGTTCTCTTTACAAAGATGCCGCCCTGGGTTGTTGTGAGGTCTCAAACAGGTTGAACAAAAAAGTCCGAGGCGAAAAGGTGGGTAGACTTGTTATCACATCATAGTGATTTTCACTGTATAGAAGAGATAGTGTTTGTTCCCCAGAACCGTAGGAATAGCATTCGGAGTTTCAGTCAGCATCCACAACAACAGTGCGATAGTTTTCGAGTGTTGGACAGTTTGCAAATTTTGTAAGTTCGTCAGGTCCACAAAGTTGATCAAAGGGGACCTCAGCTTTGTGTTGTAACAGTAGGGCATCATCCTTTTGTTATTTACATCGTCGTGTAAAATGTCTATATCCCATACGAGGTAGTGTAACTAGGGCTCTAGAACAACAGAGGAGGTCATCATTATATATTGTGATAATATATCTCTTAAACAATTTAAGTTTTGTGAAGGACTGCAATCCTGGAATGTATTTTCGCTGTTTTGTTTCACCACGTTCACGTTCGATAATGCAAACGAACGACAATGAAAAAGTATCATCAATTGTGAAGACTTCGTTCGAGTTGAGCATTTTGCTCAAATTGTTCAGCAAAGCCTCCAACCTGTCCCCATTAGTGCGCCACTCCCTCGTTCGTAATACCCACCCATCATAAACTCTGCTTAATGTAGACGAGGAGAGGTTACAGTAGACTCTATCACTGTTTTGAATACAATGCTCTTTAAGCAGCCCTAGTGTGGCCGCACGTAAACCTCCGACCAATTCATCAATAATGTTGATGTTTTCCTTAAAGGATATTGTGGAATAACTCGAACGCTGTAGACATTTTCTCTCACACGTAAGCGTTGACTTAGCTAGTCGCTCATGAACAGGATCTAAGCGAAAGTCGAAGGCTGGTTATAAACCCCTTCAATCTCGTTGTATTGCAGCAGCAACTTCTTTTAGCTCATCTAGATGATCTTCCATAACTATCCATAGCATAAGTAAAGTGAAAATGACCATTTTCATAACTGCAAAAGCTTTTGTAACGGTGTTTTATTTTTTCACCGTACGGCCAGCCGGGTATTTATTAATGGATTTGCATCCTGGTTCCGACGATCAATATCGCTTATTTACGAACATCTTAAAAAGCGACGGTTCTCTAAAAGCGTTCAGAGCAAAACGACGAGATGGTTGAGGATGACGAGTTTGGGTGGCTCAATTACATAGAGTATGACGACCCCTGGTTGAATCAAGATGAGGCTTACAAGCGTATTATGAATGCTGTAGCGCCACCTCAACAAACAAGGCAACCTACCCCTAGACTAACACCTACTTCTAGACTAATTGAAACGTTGCAACCTGTAGCGACCTCTTTTAAAACAGAACTGTAGAGGAACCTGTACCCGTTTACCCTACAGGTCGTGCAGCAACACCTCAACCTGTAGTGAATCCCCCTCAACCTTACATTCACGAGCTTTTTACGATGCGGCAACAGGTAGCAGAGAACCGCCACCAGACCCTTTGGACGAAGAGATGGCCCGTTATACGGGCCCAAACTGCCGCAGAGGCGGCACCGGTGGCGCGCACGAGGAGGACCCGGAGGCAGCGCGCGCGAGGAGGACTCGGAGGTGCGCGCGAGGAGGACCCGGAGGTGCGCGCGAGGAGGACCCGGAGGCGGCGCAGCGGCGGGCGGTCCAGGCCCAGGCCCTGAACCAAGAAGAAGAAGACCTGCCATACGTGTAGACGCTCAAACGAGGAGACGTAACCTCTTAGCGACTATGCGTAACATCGTCAACAGAGATGAAGTATAGAATGAAAATGAGACATTCAGTCAGTTACACACACAAACACAATAACGACCGTTTATAAAGGAGTTGGACCTTCTACAGTCTCCCGTACTTCTACGCGAACTTCCTGTCTGAGAGGAACACCTCGACAACAACAGCACGAAGATTCAGACGATAGCAAGTTTTTGTAATGGAACTCGAATTGAAAAACGTCGTTATACGAGACGTTAAGGAAAGACAACGAGTAAAGACGCTTCATAGATTACCCTTCCATATATAAACTGAAGAGGATGAATATGGGCAGGCTACACTAGAAGTATCATCTTCGGATAAAGACATGACAACTAGAAAAGAAGTATCACTTGCCTCTCATACATTTTAGAAGACCCTCAAGAAGTAAGACAAACGAAGAATGAAATTATTTGATTGCTTGGTAAGAGGCTTACAGTTCGTTCTTCTAAAGATACAAAATGAATAAACGTTCGAGAATAAAAAGAGAAAGGAGGAAAACTAAAAATAGTAGTAGAATAACCAGGAAAATTCGAATTATAATTCACTGGCGACTTTCTAACCCAATGAACATATTTCCTTTTACTCATATTTATATGATACGTAGATAAGTTCACCATTTATTATGCTATACTTAAAAATATTTCTTTGTGGTAGACAAAGACACCAATCATCTTGTTCAAACAATGATCTAACTAACGCTCTCTTTTTGTCCTCTTTTTTAATATACAGCTGCTAGGTTTTTGTAGTGTAGTGTCACAATCTTAACAAACTTCACCAGCTTTCCGTTGGTTTCGGAAATGTCTGTTTCTATCACTTCGATTCTATTATTTCCTACAGGTAAATATTGAACGTGATGAGATTCTGTATAGCCTGTTCATCCACCCTCGTATTTAAATGGAATTTCACGCAGTAAATCTGTCTTTTGCGTTCCCACCACACTACTTCCAGCCACGTCTGAATACACATGCATTGTTCTCATAATTGTCCCGAGCATTGCTGCCAAGTTGTCATCGAGGTTTATGAACCGCCAAATGCAATAGGTTCCCAGTGTAGGATCATTTCTACGGGTACCGCCTACCACTTTACAACAGTAATTTTGTCGCCAAGTCCTGACGCTTCATTTTTTGCCACCCAGTTCATACTTTTTGCAAACTCGTGGTTAATTCGAACAATTACGGTTTGTCTTGTACCAAGCAATTCAACATTGTTATTGTCTGTTACTACTGTCCAGTCTGGTCCTTGTTTTTCCCACACAAATGTTACAAACCTATTTTTGCCGGACGGTGACACCATGTTTCCATCATTTCCTAAATAATCTAAAACGGCCAATCACTGTCTGTTTATTTCCTTGGTTACTCTGTGAAGAAAGTTTGGACCACCTTTACCTAATATTAACTAGATGTAACTGTGACAAGTTAACAGTAGAAGGCCTCGCAAGGGTGTGACCATTACGACATGCATTTCTCCACATTACACTCATAAACACTGTATCCGGATCAATGTTCGAGTAATCAAAACCAGCATCGGGTAATAATATACTTAGCAGTCCGACAACCCAGTCACTCCCTTTCAGTTCGATTGGCTAATTCAGCATATTTTTAAGGAACTTGGATTGTTCTTTGGAAACTCGCCCGTACTGTCATTACTAACTAAGGTAATGATGTGATTGTTACTGACTCATTGTAGTTGATTTCGTCTTACCCAACTATTGCACTTAGGAGGAAATCCTTTCCATTTTACAAACAGATTGCTTCCAGGTCTTCGCAACACCCTTTCAATTCTCCACAATGTATCATCTGTGAAACGCATTTTTTGCATGTCGTCTTCATAAAACGTTCCTTTTATAGGGGTACCATCAATTCTTTTATTTTGTAGGTATTTGGACTTCCTTGAAATACTTCCTTTATTACAAGTACTTCTTCTGTCCACTTAGGTAATAGCTTTTCTGAAAAGTTCGTACACGTTCAGTAAGTCTAACCCAATCCCCTTTCTTGAACTTTAATGGTTTCCTCTTTTTCTTCCTCCATAAACGGTGTTCCACACTTGTAGTTCATTGTCCGTTGTTACAGTTTTGGGGTTTTCTTTGATACTTCGGTGACAGCTGTCGTTAAAACCCTTTACAAGATCTTGCAACACGTCCTCGTACTGCAACGTGTTATTGGCTGTAAAATGCCAATACATTCGTTCTTTCAGCGTCCTATTAAATCGTTCAATAATGCTTGCTTTGGCATCCCCTTCTGTCGAAAAGTGATGTATACCTTTCTGCCTGAAGAAAGCTCTAACTGGACTATTATAAAACTCTTTTCCTTTGTCCGTTTGTAACCAACGTGGTACCCGACCGTTTGCTCTACGTAGCACTTATGTAAAGGCTTCTTTTACCTTTGAACTGTTTTTTGCTCTCAGACCACCCAGGTGTATTTTGACAGCACGTCCACAATAGTTAAAAGATACCGATTCCCTCTGTTGTAACGAGCTATCTTTTGCATCTCTACTAAATCAGCCACTCATTGATCATAGACACCAAACGCTACCACTCTAGCTGTATCAAAGTGACGACGAACCGGTTTGTGTAACGTGTATCCCACCTCTCTCTGCAGCGCCTCTTTCGCTTTTTTTACTGTCACTCCTTGTGCTCTTCCAAATCTCGCTCTCCCACCAAAACTACCTTTCTCTTTAGGATTTTTGTACGCTGCCACCAATCTGTTTACTTGACCATTGTGCCTTCTCTGACCCCTGCAGTTAAGCATGTTTTCAAAACAAACGTTCCAACACACTTCCAAAATAACAACCACAGGGAATGTACATTCTTTTCCTTGCAAACTTGCTTAGAAATGTTAAATGCGGACCTCTTCTCATGTTTTACCAACCACATAAAGTACATGGCAAAATACGCCCAGTTGTTTTTGCATTCCTTTTTTGTACATAACGTATCTAGTAGTTTACGAGCGTCAGATTCCCTTACACTTTTAACTTGTTTTGACACATTCCATTTTTATGCCAAGTAATGACAAAAATGGTAATACAATTTCCAGCAACACACCTCCATGTCACTCTAATAACATTCTTTACATACTTTCTCATTTACAAAATCGGCTCTCCAAAACCTTTCTAAACACTGCAGATCACATATGGCCTCTACTAATACTGCATCCACTGTTCCTTTTGAAAATGCTCTCAAAAAATAAAGCAAGACAGAAGAGACACAAAAGTACAAGCCAGGCCTCTAAAAAGCAAAAGGGACCATTCCTCCACCATAAAAGAAAGTGAAGTTCAACGAACAAGCTCCCCCTCAGTTAGAAGAAGTACCATTTCGTCAGACTTCAAATCCAATTTTTGATTTGCAAGAACTGTTCAACTTAATTGTCTATCAAGAGAAGAACGCAACTCCTCATCAAGCACAGCCACCTCCATCCACTCCAACTACAACACCACTATTGTATACAGGCTCTCCTCCAGTTGTCGCAACCACTGTTAAGAATCCTGTGCCAAAAGCTGCAGAAAAGAAGAAGAAAGATTGCTTTGAAGCACCAACCCTAACCTCCTTTATGTGTCTACTTCATTCTGCACCTATGAACGAGTGGGTGTCCAAAGCTGGTAACTCCTAGTACTTACGTTGCACAAGTTCAATGTGCTCTATGATCTTCAGCAGTGAAACAGCCTACTCTGACATTCCCCACTTTCGAGAAAGCGTTGACAGGGGCTATCTCTACGACGATGGAGGCAAGCAGCAGACCCTTTCATCTGCTGTTATTGTGCTAGTTTTCCGTCAGAAAAAAAGAACAACTTCCTCTGCACTTCCTCTGCTGTCAAAAACGAATGGACAGTTTCTTTCTGTAGATGAATCTCCCTGTACAGCGCACAATCGGCACCTTCTGTGTCAAAAGGAACGCTTCGAAAATGAAACTAGAGAACCTGATGACGTCAAGCACTAAACTCTTACTTAAGTTCGAACTCAGAACTCTAATCTATCATTTTCAAAAATGAGCATTTTAGAACACATTTGCTTTGTTTTAGACCTAGATGGATTTTGCATTTGTATACAATTTGTTACTAGAGAAAAAGGATTTTGTCAAAGTAATCCCGAGACATCCAAACCACTGTATGGCACTCTCAATGACGACAAGCCCTCCATAACATAATAAGACGCTGCCAAAGGCAAGACAGCCCAAACTATACGCTTTACAAGAAAGAAAGTTCGCAGATCAAATCCTGAAGAACTACCCTTCTGTAGAGAAAGTGACAGCATTTACGACGACGTAGCAATTCTCCATCGTCTCTTCCAATGACCTCATTGCAACGTTGTAGGCTACAAAGGCGGAACACTAGAAAGAGATCTTATATAGAAACTTGACATCCCCTCCATTAACCTCGAACACCTTGACTGCCCAAAATTCAGCAACATGACCCGCCTAGCAATCTGTCAAACCTGCGCTTTTCACGTCAACCCCATAACCAACCACTGCACTGGAGTATAATGTTATCACTTCGTACAATGGATTAAAGGAAAACAAGGCTCAATGCGGGATGTGAACTTCATTGACACACAAAGAACACTGTGATTTATGTAGTTTTTGTCTTCTTTATTACACATGTATTAATCACCGTTCTGTTCTATTTTAGTGACCTTTGCCCTCAATTAAGTATGGGCATGAAAACGAGGTAAACAGACCGTAAAATACTACTGCCCAATATCTAACTGATCTGATTGTCTAGAGTGGCTCTTGCTTTGTCTCCACCATGCTAAGTTGTTTTTTCAGCTTCATATTTGAAACAGTGTTTCTAGTTGCTGCAAAGAATAAAAATTTAATATCAACGAAGAGGGCAGCTGACAAGTCATTAAACCTACACGTGGCAGACACTCACCAAAGTCAACGCGAGCTTATTGACTAGGATTATATATTTTCTCTTCTAAGGTTTATGTATTTCATTTACTTATTTGTCAATATCTTGTTGAGCTCGAATTGACCTGCATGATAAGTCATATTGTCGCTGACTGATTTCAATAAATTTAATAAATACTACTAAAAAATGAAAAGCCATTTTTGAGAGGCTATACACACTTTAAATGAATGGTACAAGAACTGAAACTTTCTACGGTACGCTGTATACCATGCCCATTATCGGAATGAATTGAATGACACTGGTTAAATACAACGACACCGAGACTGAAACACAAAACTAACCCGGCTTAATTTTGTTCTTTATATAGCTGGTGTTTCGGTCTGTCGTAAGGGCAGTATACAGCTAGCATGTCTGATGCTGCCAGTGGCGTAGTCAGGACCTGAAAATTTTGCAGGTCCATATATATAAAGCCGAGCGAGTGCTTAAGGCACGAATATTTCTAGGGGTCCGGGGGCATGTTCCCCTGAGATAATTTTGGAAAAATTGCGTTTCTGAATTCGCCAGAAATGCTTTAAAATCAGATGTTCCTCCCGTGCCAGTGCTAGAAACTGTCTTACCTGGAAGAAAAAAAGCACTTTTAGCCTTGGATCTGTCAACGTACTGACAACGTTAGGAACGGCCTCGGGTCTGGAACGTTGTTTATTCGGTAAGTCTTCTCTCCACTCGTTTCTAACATCAACATTAGGGGTTTGGGGCGAGTAGGAGTAACCACGCAGCATTCATTGCAAAATAACAATTTTACCAGGTGCTTTTGAAAATCTTTTCCCTTTCTTCTTTTTATTGTATTTAATTAAAATAATTTGTCAATACTATTGTTTTCCCTGTCAAAATAATTTGAAGGCCCAGCTTGAGGGTCTTCAAGCTGGCTACGCCACTGGCTGCACAGAATCAACGAAATCTCTAACACCTGGTTCCTGTCCACAGAGTATAGCGCTGCACACCAGAACTTATATAACTTTTTTGTAACACTGCTTTTATCCGAAGAAAATTGTCGATCGGTTGTTAATGGTGCAATGTGCAAAAATGAACAGTGCTCTATTAAATTAGCTTCGGGGGAAACTGTTGAAATACAAATGGGAAACAACTAAAAACAAATATCAACAGCTCATATAAATAAACAGTTCCAGAGACCAAGCACAGGTTTATTTAAATTATCAAATTCGAGAGTTGTATTCTAAGCACATCGATTTCCAGCCGTTACTATTAACTTTAGCTACAAGAGTTTTCGTCTATTAATTTTTTCCAAACTTCTAAAGAGGACGACAGAGAGAGGACCGGAGAGTTAGTGCTTTCAACCGAAATCGGAAATTAAGAATATTACTTGCCCTTTGATATGCAAAGTATACACCTAGAGTTCAAGATATTTCATACTCTGAGAATGATCTCTTCAAAAAAGTTTTAAAGGTGTCTACTCTTTTTGCCAGTGACTTAAACTGCCTTTGATGTTCCAAACAAATACACTCAATGCTCTTATATCTGGATGGCGAGTTAGGATCCCAAAATACTCCGTCTGAAACTCCTCATTTTCAGTTTCATCTGAAGCTTTGATTGTTACGTTGGTCTGGTTGAAATCCCCTTCTGGATCCCAGACTGACGATTTGTGCACTCGTTGTTGTTCTGGCAACCGATGCTGTATTTCGAGATGCGGTTGTTTGACCCACGCTGAACATCATTACTAAAATGCCTGCTGATCCACCGACCAACATCGATGGCGAGGACTTAAACCGGCCTTGCACCCTGTTAGGTTTTGATTACGACCTTTATGGCTTAAGAAATGTTGCTTGCGAGAATAATATCGAACATTTAATAGTTTCTATGATGTTGGGATATTATTAAAGTTGCGGATTCAGCCCAAAAGACGAGTGAGTTCCAGGAACTCCTTCAGTCGATCAAAACGGGCGAAGCATTGGCAAATGCAGAAAGCTAAGAGTGAGGTTTTCATTCTTTTTAAAAAGAAACATACCAAATGGGTTTAATGTTGCCGGTTGGCACGGTCAAACCTTTTAAAGTGAGAACTTTAAATAGATTCCTGCATGGAGATTTTACGGCCGGGCGCCGCCAGCACTATGTTAGGCAGCGGAAGCCAGTCAAAACTATACCCTTTTCGTTTCTTTGTTCATATTGGAAATACAATTAGAGCTGCTTACTGTTTATAGTGCAGGGTCACAAAGAACGTAGAGGAGTTAATATACCTTTTTTGAAACCTGATGAGCAGTATTAGTGACAAACTCATCCCAAAGGACATTAAGGTCAAAGCTATTACAAAACTAGAGATGCTTTTGGCAAACTACGTTACATCTTGAAGATAAAATTGTACAGAAGCAACATTAGATAAGTACTACCAATCGACGCCCGATAATAGCCCGGTTAACTGGTGAGGTGCCAGTCTGTGGTGCAGTACAGACCCGGGTTTTGTTCCTGGTACCGGACTTTCACTCATGGTCTTAGAATAACTGAGGAGAAGGTACTGCCTTTGCGTCAACATCTGCAAACGTTAGACCTTCGCGTCTTCTCGAATAAGGACTTTAAACCGTAGGTCCCGGATGGCAGACCTCGAATGGGACTTCGAGTTCTATTTCCTGCTCTCCCATGACTCCTTAAGTCAAAATGTCATAAAAAAAAACTGTATGGATCCAAGTTTTGGAGGGTGACGAAGAAGGACGTGCACAAAACTGATGCTTATCAAACCTGCTCACATTAAGATGCCAGGTTAAAACCTCTACAGGAGGCCGATAGGATGCAGTTCGTTGTCACTAGAAATTTCAAAGATATCAAGTTTGAGATGGCAGAGGGGAAGAACATGGGAATTAGATGGAAATTCACAAGCAAGTTAAAAGATTGTGACTTTGTTGATGATATTGCACTCACACCCAGTAAGATCAACGGCGTCCAGAACAAAACAACATGCAGCAATAAAGGAATGAGCAAGAAAAGCAGCACTGACAATCAACATCGGAAAGACGAAGATGATAAGAATAAAAACCAAAATTGATTGACCCATTAAGATCGACGGGCAACAACTAGAAGAAGTAGAAGAACTTACATATCTTTGATCGAAAGTAATCAAAGAGGATGGTGCAAGCGAGGACAAAAGTCAAGATTACAGGAGGCCAAGAGCGCTTTTCCATCTTTAATTCGTGTGTGAAATTCCAGCATAAACATGCAGTTATTAGACCAAGTTGAAGATCTAAGACAGTAATGTACGATCAGTACTGATGTATGGTTTTGAGTGTTGAAGGATGACAAAGACAGACATCAAAAAGTGTAAGACATTCCCAACAAGATGACTGAGGAGGATATATACTGCGAGTGTACTGGCCAAAGATCAGCAACCAGGTACTGAGGAACAGAACCCAAACTCAGACAAAGCATCAAGATAAGAAGATGGCGATACATTAGGCACGTCCCAAGGAAAGAAAATGAGGAAGACCAAAAGTTAGGTCTCACTTGGACACCTGAGGGCAAACGAACGAGAGGAAGGCCGAGAAAAACCTGGTGAAGAATAGCAGAGAGAGAGAGAAAAAGAGAGAGGGTGGCCGAGCTGGAGGGTAGCGGAGGAATAGGATAGTGATATAGACCAAGGTGGAAAGATATGTGCCCCGCCTTATGCTTCTTGTTGGAGCGAAAAGTATTGATGACGATGATCAAACTTGTGCCCAAAACTATTCGACCGAACTGAACTTAGATTGCCTGTCACAGGCAAAGTGCGCTTATGTAGCAATAGCCAGACTGAAGAACCTTTCAGACATTTCATTATCAAAATAGGAAAATTCAAAACCTAATTTTCCTTCAAAATTTTCTTCAATAGTTATATTTGATTACCATTTGCGGTCTTTACCAGCTACGTTTTTTAAAAAGTTGACCACTGAAAGCAACAACTTGCTCCATTGCCGAACGATAACTTGGTGCTTTAACAAGAAACATTTTGATCAATTCTTCCATAATCTTGACTATGAAAAACAAAAATATCTTTGAACAAATAATGAAGACTTTTTTCGTCAAATTTCAAAATTTTTCAAGGTCTTATAAATACTAAATCAAAGGTAGGGCTGTCCTCTTTTGACTTTCTTAAATTCCACGACTTTCCATGACTTTTTCAATGACTTTTCTCGATTTCCCATGAACTAGCATTGTTATTTCTAATCACATCAAAAGTAGTTTAGTTTTTGCCTTTTCCTAGCATAATGCAAGCTAAACAAGGTGAAGGAAGGGATGTTTATTTTGAGACATGGTAGTATTACCAAATTCAACTCTAGGAGTTAAAATGATTTAACTCTCGCACGGTTTTACCGCACTGCCTCTCCGCGAGTCTATTTCTGATTATTCTGTAATTTTGTGCAAACATATGGATTAGTTATGTATTTTTATACACGTTGTTACCAATCAGTGCTTTCTGCCAACTTTCCATGACTTTCCTTGACCCTTATCAAAATTCCATGACTTTCCAGTCCGGGAAAATAAAATTCTAAAATTTGATGACCTTCCAGGTTTTCCATGACCCGTATGAACCATGTTTAAGGACCCACAAGAACCCCAGTGCATGAGTTGGAAAACTATAGGCAGCAATAGAAAAGCGTTTTAGCTAGATTTCTAGAAGTAGAAGATATAGAAACAGCAGCATAGAGATCATACCAGTTCGAAGTAAAACAAAGTCTGAAGAACGCATACTGATCCTTATAACTCTCAGCATGCGTTGTACATGACATTCCACCAACTAACCGAGTTTAACTTCAAATCTAGTCTCCTACCTAAATTCTTTTTCAATATAAGTGGACTGAAAATGTTATAAATTCAAAGAAAGTGAAAAAGAATTGCTGGGTCATGACCAAATGTTCCATATCTATACTTACGACAAGAATTATTTTTTCTTTAAACAGTAACTGTAAACAAAAAGAAATCCTTATCTTTTTTTCCAGAGGGCACAAGTATGGGTGCTGCAATCTGATTTGTTCTTATAGGGTCCGGAGTTTACAATCACTGCCCACGCTTTATTAGACATTTCACACTCATGCACAGTGTGTATATCCCACTGTTTTGGCGGCCCACGGGTCCGCTACAAATGTCACCGAATCCTGTAGCCCAGAAAAAACAATGGGAAATATACACTGCAAATCATTATGGATTACCGTACAAAGGCAAAAATAATTTTATACCTCGGAAACCATAACATTTGTAAGACCAGTACTGGCCCGCCAAAACAGTGGAATCCGATATACACACTGCGCATGAGTATGAAAATGCCTTATAAAGACAATGTCTTCTGTTGGATAATGGTGCCCGTCTTTATTCGGATGGCAAACAACATGTATTCTTGATCCAGTTTTGATACAAGAAAAATTCGAATGGTCATTGCATAAGTCTTTTCTTCTTTTATTTCATTTATCAGCTATTCAAAACTCTCGTTGATAAATTGAACCTTTATATATACACTTACATGAATAAGTATACTAAGTACGTTTAAGAAAAACGACTCGTCATGCTTATGCAGTACTTATCATTGGTAACACACCAGTTTCAGTTGAATAAAGATTAACTACAAACTGGCTTCAAAACAGGAAAACCCCTTGTTTATTTTTTGTCTTAATTTCATCAAGCATACTGAACGACAATGTTTATAACTACAGCAAATGTTTGAGCTCTGACAATTCCCTTTTCGTGAATTCAAAACAGAGACATTTGGAATTGTGTTAGGGACGGACCGGTTGATCTCGTGGAGGAATCTCGTGGGGGGGGGGAGGGGGTGAAAGAATAATTTCTCGGCAATTTTTTTTTCAGTCAAGCTTCAGAGAAAACAAACTAAATCTTTTTGCCCATTTCCATACATTCTCTTTCATGAGGTTTCAGCATGGAATTTTTTTTTCTGTCTGGGGTGGTCCTGCGGCTTTTTTACAAATTCTCCCCCCTCCCTCCACCCCACAAACGAGATCATCTGGACCGTCCCTTAAAGGTTGTTGAAGTTTGCACATTTTTTACATACAAATCTATAGAATTCAACTGAACGAGTAGTTCGAACACCTTACCGAAGACCATACAATAAAGCAAAAAGTGATAAAAAAAAGTCAACGGTAGGACAGTATTACAAACCTAAAGTTATTAAGGCTAAAAAAGACCACCAACAATATAAAACAAGAAATTGTACCAGTTTACTTGTGTTCTTACACGATGACCTCATCTTTGAAAACAAAACAACTCCGGAATTCTAAAAATTTTGTCAAATTTGACTGGGCCGTTTAAAGCTATATTGATAAAGAGGGTGATAAAACAAGATAGAAGTATAATACTATTTTTGCTTACGAGTTAAGTTTTGTAGTAACAAAAATATTATTCTGATTTAGTGTACAAACATGAATGAAGAACAAAAGTGTTTACAAAGTTATAAAACATTCAGCCCATTTTGCTTAACTGTAAGACTCGAGCCACGAGTATGATTTGAGTGCGATATCGTAGTGTGGAGTTGGAAGCAAATTGTGTGTTTTTGGGTAAGCTAGATTTTTGAGATTCAAAATTGGTTTGCAGAAACTTGAAATTATACATAGGGTCTTAAAACGGGTAGGCTCTTGTTAACACTATCTATTGCCATTAGGATTATCCGTCCATCCGGGGACTGCAGATAAAAGGCGTTATGGTTCTGTACGAAACAAATTGTTATCACCATTTGGTTTATGTTTTGGTTGAATCAAGTTAAATTATTTTTATCGTGCCATTGAGTTTCACTTTATTGTACTAAATAACTAATGAGTTGGGTTGTATAGCAAAGTGTACTTGTATTTCCAGATTTATTCCGCAGATTTAATGGCACGCTATTAAACTGATATTAATAACTGTAAAATGTTCAAACGTTTACTGTACATAGCTGCGATCATCACAAAAGGAAAATCCACAGCTCGTTTGGTTATCGTCTATCTTGTTGACTGCTGTTTTTAAATTTGTAAATGATATTAAAAAAATGTTCCTATTCATGGATCCGAGCGTCATACCTTTTATGAAACAAAAGATATCTTACACGAATAAAGTAAATACGGTATTCTCTCTGATTGTTATATCAATGGGAAAATACTAAATTACAAGTGATTGAGGTACACTGAAACAGGCTCCCGAGTTTATCTGCGTCAGTCTACCCTCAGAAATTAAATATCTGCCGTATCATGTATAACCGGCTTATAAAAAAGTTATTGTCGTTTGCTTTCTAGCAAACTTATTAAACTGGGGAGACATTAAACTGCATTAAATAAATACTCGAAAATTGACAACCAGCCAGTCCGCCAAAAACCGTTCAGCGGGTGACGTCATACTGTCAGCAGACAGAAAAGCTTGCGACAGCTCTTTTCGGTTCCATGTACAAAGAGAAATTTTGGCTGGAATTAAAGAACTGCTTTACCAACCACGCTGAAGTTCTGCAACATAATCTTTGTGTTATAACTTAATACTATAATGAGCCCTTACACGTCATTGCGCCGGACTGGTCGAATCTCTGGTTATCTGTTTAAAAGTCGAATAAACCCTTTTCACGCAAAAATATATTAAAGATATCAAAAACTGTGGCCATCGCCAAATTCAGCGCATCCATATTAGCAAAACTGAAAATTTCGTAAACATTTCCCAAAGTCTAATGCAGATATAAATTTTGAAATTCGATCTTCTGCCCTTATTATCACAGAGAAATGTATGGGAAAACACGGAAACGAGGCTGGACGGGCATCATTGGGAAATCATCCAGTTTCAAACCTTTATATCTCCGTCAAACTGCGGCCAATCTTTATGAGACTTTGTAGCTTTATTATTATTATTATTATTATTATTATTACTATTATTGTGCTGAGACTGACTCTGGACTCTATGCTATGCTAGCGTGGTAAAGGTCTATTGCTATTCGTCAATTTTCTTAATTTTTTTCTTCAATGTCTTTTGGTCTTTTCAAATATCAATCAACATTTCAAATCTTGTACATGGCAGTTCTTCCCTAACGAAGAACCAATATTTTAAAATGAACACAATCCGTTCAGCCAAAAGTTAACGTTGCGAATAAAAAATTGTTCAATAAATATTCAGATTTAAAAAGACTACCCGCCAACCGAAGACTGTTATTAGCAAAATTTTAGTTTAATCTGAAAAAGTAAGAAGCTCATGATGAAACAACTCCTAATTAGCTAACATTTTCATGTTTTTCTAATATGGATGACAAAAAAACTATACTCTTCTTTTGAGATCCTATCAAAGTTATGTTTTTGGACTCTTGTCACTCAAACTGCCAGATTTTTTGAGAATCCGTACTTTGTTGGTTGGCAACAAACACGTACAAACCTACAGTCAGCAGACCAGCCAAATAAGTGTCTCTTACATAAATCTATCGTATAAATGTGTCACGTTGCAGAACGTATTGTTTTATAAATCTTTTGTCGGAGCACGCGGTGACCTTTTGTTGTAAGTTCTTTTGTTTGCAAATGATAAAGGAAAACGTGAATTGCAAATTAGCGCTTTACGACCCTGCTCTTGTGAAGTAAGGACCGTCCCGCTTTGCTGAGGCTAAAGTTGATGTTGGCCTTTTGGTCAACAGAAACTGCGGCCGAAACCAAAGCGGGGCTGTTTGGTTTTCCCCTACTGTAAAGCATCTGTACTGGAAAATAAAGAAAGCCCCAAAGCACGTTGCTACAAATGTAACTTTAAAAAAATAAGGTCGTATGCTTAATTGCCATAGACTTAAGGTAATACAAAAGCGATAATGTGACATACCTTTCTTGATTGTATCGAAATACTATATTATATGCTAAACTCAGTTCGTTGTTTTCTATTCATTTTCTAAAAACATTTTCAAAACGCTTCCTTCATTTGTGCATAGGAAGCACTTGTAGAGTACCTTTACAGGAGTCGATTACAGACGCGTCTGATCTTGCAATTATTATCAGACATTAAAAGCAAATGTAGGGCCTCAAAAATAGGGATGCACCATGGACGGAAGTTGCACCTCAGTAGCATCGACGCCAGCATGGAAGTTTTGTCCAAACTGTATGAACACTGTTTCAAACTAGGCACGTGATTCAAACCGGATTGCCATTGACCTCAAATTTCTCCTTCTTCTGTGTTTTCATTAAGGAAGTGTTTCATACTCTTCACGCTTTTCTTGATTTTATTGCGGTGTCCAATCGCCTCAACACCAAGAACCTTCAAAACATTGTCATCAATATCGATCACGTGGCCCAAGTTGACAAGCCCGGCTTCCATAAAGTTCTCTTTGTACACTCCCAAGTTGATCTGATCCAGCCACTCCTCGACATTGCGAATCTCATCAAAGTTGACAGATTTCCTTTGAAGTAAAACGTCAGATCAGTAAAATTAATAATAATAATTATGATGATAATAACAAAGAAAAGATAACAGCTACTCAAGTGGCTCAAAATACAACTTTACTTGGTTTAAGAACAAATCAAAGTTAATGCAAAAGCCTTTTAATTACTAACTGTTGGAACCACTAATCTTTTACCACTCAACGAAAACTTTGAGATTCCTAGCCATCTTGAAATTTTCTTAGTTTGTCGGAGAAAACCCTCAAAACTGTAAATCAAATCCAGCTCAACACAATTTTTCTTCAAGTTGTATACCGAAGCAGCTCAAAGATAAAGTTCACTGGCCAATGTGTAAACACACCGTCACAAAACAAGAAGAAAACAGAACACATTTACACAACATTTTTGGAAGCAATTTTTTTAACTGAATATAAACTGACAGACAGAACTCTTCATGAATAAACAACCTAGACTTGATCATGTAAGAACTGACAGGTGAACGTGCTGGCAAGCTCGAAGATGCTAAAGACTCTAGTTTTGAGACTAAAAAAGAGAGAAACCACATTAACTTTCATCGTATTTGCGCGTTCTCAGCATGAAAAAGCTGGTGCCTTGCTGGGTGAAACGAAACATCGATTCTACGTGTTTTCTAGTTTCCAGTAAAAATGCTGCAATCCGTGTAACAAAAGGTATCATATTAAATTTAGTAAGTACAGTTGAGCCTTGGTAACTTGGATTGCAAAGAAAAATAAAAATTACCTCGAATTATCGAGGTTTTGAATTAAAGGGGTTAGAATTACAGGAAATATGCGAGGTAAACCTAACGGGAAATCAGTTTTGCTTCGAGTTTGCGGGGAATTCGAGTTATATGGGGCTCGAGTTATCGGGGGTCCGAGTTATCGGGGGTTTGAGTTATCGGGGTTAAAATGTATACACGAACAAGAAGTCACATTATAAAGTGGTACCTTTTAAAGTGAACCTTGTAAGCCATGTCGTCGTTGAGTAGTTCCGGACTGGCAATCAGTTGTTCCAAATGCTGCACAATATCGTCAAATTTTGGCCTCCTCGTGCGGTCCTCTCTCCAGCACTCCATCATCATGTTGTGAACCACTTTAGGGCAACTCTGTTAGCAGGATCAATTCAATTCACTAAAAAGCCTGCAAATGTCTTTTTTCCACTTATTTTGTAAGCCTTATTACTCAATGGAAAACTAGATCTACAAGTCAAAAGAACAAGGTTTAATTTTCTCGCTTATTATGTCCAGTTTCGTTTTTAGTTCGTTTTTCTCTGGCTTGATATGTAAAACGAAAACAAGCTTTTTTCAAAAAATAAACTCGGTAGCTTCGTATTGCATATACGTTTCCAGTATAACAATGATATTCTTGGTGAGGTAAATCCTTACATCATGCAGTGTTTAACTATCACCTTGTTTCTACCAGTCTAACTCCATTCTTGAAGGATTTATCTTACCATAGGAGCTGGAAGTCTGTATCCTCGTTCAACCTGGTTCATCACCTGCAAGATATAACAAAACAACGGGGAAGATTTTAGCACAGCATTTTCTAAATTCCAACTAAGTTAGACAATGCCGGTCAACACATGAATTAAGTTGTGATGTTATCTTTGAACATGAAATTTGACGGCCGAATTCTGCTTTCTTGATGACACACACTTTGGCATAGCCCACACCAATTGGCTAAAACTAGGAACCTACAACACACTGTCTCGAAAAATACTTCCAAGATGAAACTGAATTAAGGAAACAATAACCTAACAAAAATTAATAACAGCCCTTAAGTGACTAAGTGGCTTTTAATAACCTCGTAGTTGTCCCAATGCCAGTATGGTCTTTCTCCAAATGACATAATCTCCCAAGTAAGGACACCAAAGCTCCAAACGTCACTTGCCGAACTGAACTTGCGATACTTAAATGCCTCAATTGCAGTCCAACGAACTGGAATTTTTCCACCCTTAAAGAGAGAAGCGGGTCAATGTTAAAAGTGAAGCGTCGAAAGTAATTTATGTTGATACTACATATCACTTGCATTTATATATTTATATAAAAATTAGGAGATACAGAAAGTTCCCAGACCATGAATGTGTATCGGTTGTAGTTACTTAGAAAGAACAGCGTGTGCAAGAGAATAAATTATTCAGAAAACGAATGTTTTTTTTTTGGCGTTTTCAGTAAGATGAAACTTAAGTAAGTGAAGACGATGAAGTTATTACAATTTGACAATTCAATGTTTTATTTAAGCGGGTAAACGTAAACTATTCAAGGGAAATAGTGTCTATGGCACAAGAATTCTTGGGAATTCTACCCCAGAGGCACAACTTCCGGACCTCAGACGCACCTAATTTTTTGTTATGCAATCAAGAGTTAAATCTATCAACATCCCCATTTCAGAAAAAAAATTATGGTCTAAAATTTAGACAAACTTAAAAATACTAAAAAGTGTGACATAAAAGGTTGTACGTTCATTCAATACAAGTACGTATTTCGATAATCTTTTCATGAAGTTTCTTACCTGAGTTAAATACTCGGACTCGGGGTCGTCTTCGGCGATTTCTCTTGAAAGTCCAAAATCAGCTACTTTACACGTTCTATCCTCAGATACAAGAATGTTTCTAGCTGATAAATCCTAACAATAAAGGAAAAGGGATTTGAACCTTAAACAGTTGCTAATGTAAAAATTTCAATATTACCGACCAGGATTCGTTGGTTTGTACAGTCCCAAGTTAATCTCATCAAAGTTGACAGATTTCCTTTGAAATAAAACGTCAGGTCATTAAAACCAGCAACAAGATTATTTTGTTCGGACAGGATACCAAAAGGGAGTAGATTGTCGACTTTGTATAGAAAACCAAATTAAAGAAATTTAAATCTTCAATCTCGAATATTGCGTTTCTAGCGTTCTGATTGGTTCACTTAATCTCGGTCATCTGCTCATATACCGAATGGACCATATATGGAAACTAGATGTGTACAAAGTGTTACAAAGCTGAAATATGGTTCCGAAATGATTTTAGCTGTCATTTTCAAGCCTCGATAGGTTTGGAAAACTGGAGAAATTTAATTAAACCTTATTTATTCCATCTGCGCTTGTTGCATATAAGATGACTTATAGTTTAAAGTTATTCTTACCCTGTGTATAAAAAACATATCAGAAAGATATTCCATTCCTTTAGCAACATCCTGTGCCATGCGAAGAAGCTCCAGAGTTTTCAGCTGTCCATCGTGTTGCTAAAAGTAAAATAAATTGGAAAAAAGACAACTTTGACGATAGTTTTTTTTTTATCCTATGGAAGATCTGTTCTTGCTGTCACAAGCTTCTTCTCTCAGTAGAAAAAAACATTCCGTGTCCCTAATGGGAATCGAATTCATGACATGCTGATTACCTATTGGGTTGGATTCCCTGTAGAAACCCAGAAGTTTTTTTTCTTCTTAGAAAAAGAAGCTTGTGACAACAATATCAACTCTTCTGGACACAGTATTTATCGAAGCTGATGAACTCTCGTATCAGCTTTTAACTTTGTTTTCAAGAAACAAATGCTACAATCACCACCATCTCCACCATCACAATTATAACAATGACTACGACCACCAATACAACTAACACTACGACTACCACTACCTCTGCCAGAATGATACGACTATTCCTACGATTCCGAATAACAACTACCACTACGATTACTACTGCTACTATTACTACTATTACTACTACTACTACTACTACTACTACTACTACTACTACTACTACTACTACTACTACTACTACTGCTG
>JAOBRD021002487.1:0-11836 GCA_027575215.2 Hydrozoanthus sils
AAATGAATGGTCACTTTATACGCTTTCATCAACTGGTTCAAAAGTTAGAATGAATAACACCAGTCATTTCTACTCTTTAAGACAAGCAAGTCTTGAGTGGTCACTTTATACGCTTTCATCAACTGGTTCAAAAGTAAGAATGAATAACACCGATCATTTCTACTCTTCAAGACAAACAAAATGAACGGTCACGTTATCTAGTGTTTCATCAACTGGTTCAAAAGTTAGAATGAATAACAGCAATGAATCATTTCTACTCTTCAAGACAAGTAAAATGAATGGTCACTTGATAGGGTTTCATCACCTGGTTCAAAAGTTAGAATGAATAACACCAGTCATTTCTACTCTTTAAGACAAGCAAGTCTTGAGTGGTCACTTTATACGCTTTCATCAACTGGTTCAAAAGTTAGAACGAATAACACCGATCATTTCTGCTCTTCAAGACAAACAAAATGAACGCTCACTTTATCTAGGGTTTCATCAAATGGTTCAGAAGCTAGAATAAACAACACCAATGAATCATTTCCACTCTTAAAGAACGTGATTTGGGTATGCAAATTACTTTTTTATCGTCATGGCACGACAAATAATTATGGGGTGAAACACCTAATTACTTGTTTTAATGTTGTTACAACACATGCAATTCTACTTTTCAAAACACAGGCCTATTTTAGGAACACAGGAAGATGATATCCTCATAAAGGTTCAGAAAATACTGTTGGGATCAGTTAAGAAAAACAGAAGGACTTTGGAAAAAATGGAAAGAAGTAGACAGATCGACTAAATCATCAAAAGAATACGCTTTGCGTTATAATAAACATAATCCTCTAATCGCACATACACATTCAAGTTTCGAATAAACAATAGCCGAACTCCTTTCAATACAATTCATTATGGTTCAACAGACCTTAAATACAAACAACGCCAAAAGCAAAAAAAAGACAAAAAAGATCTTTGAATCAACTACTGCTGACGAAAAGGAGAAAACAAAACTGAAATAAGCAAAGAACAACAAACAGAAGATATAAAACACAATTATCTATTTAACTTCTTTAAACACGAGAAGTTGTGACGAGTAAAACCCATTCAAATGAGCGACAGATACATTCTGAGAACAAACAACTCATGAAGACATTTGTCGAATGTCGAATGCGTGACAAAGTGTCCCACATGTTTCATGGCGCTGTTTCTGCAAATTCCACACGTACTCTCAAATTTCGAAATAACAAAAGCAAAAGAATCGTTGTTCCGAAAATCTCAACTTTTATATGTACTTGAGTCCTAGGAAAGTTGTTTTTACTAAATTCAATGGCCACACTACTCAGGTTTGAGGAAGACTGAAAGATGATCTCCACTCGACATGACATCACGAACATTCTGACATGACATATGACCCTTCAAACTGCAAGACCTTTAAAAAAATTCGTACGACCTGTGCATTCGATTTCCTTAGTAAAACACGCGCCCTGCAGGCCAAAGTATTAGCCTTTAAAGATGGCATACCAAAACAGGTCGATTTTCCAAGTTTAGCTGCTGGGATATAACACACAAAAACACAATCGTTTGTATTTACAAAAGAAACCACGAAAATTAACCTCCGGAAATGCTCTTCAGATGGCGAGATATTTGGTCTTCATGGTTCACTCATTCTAGTCTGTTTTCAATGCTTAGGAAATGGGACGAAATATAATATTTAACACACACTTTAAGTCACAAGATTTATTACGACCTCGTGTTGAGCCAGCTACCGTTTAGCAATGCTAAATTATCGCGCTTCAAAACACACTTCTAAAATTCTATTAACGTCTTTCATTGAGTTTTTGACATCCAAACACTGCAGTGATAAATAGATACCCAACTCTTTCTAATAGACTTACAAATGGCGTAAAACTCCTCTTTGCAAGAGTGTTCGACAAAAAGTTTGGAGTATAACAGAACGCCGAAGCTAAAATAAAAAGGAAAGGACGAGATATAAATATTCTTGAAATTAGTGGTATTACAAAAAATGTGAAGTGGCCATAAGCATTATTGGACTATCAAACGTGAATGAGAGAATGCTAACAAATCAAGCGAAAACCTGAATATGTTTTGAATTGGCCGAAAAGATGTTATCAGATGAAGCCAAAAATGCCTGCATGATTCGCGTATCGCCCCGCGTCAAACACGAATGAAGCTAAAGAAATCATGATTCATTAAAAGCTTTCGAGAATGATGACAAACTGCAGCTTACTGTAGAAAACGATATTCGTTCTACTTCTCCGCATCAAAACAAAAAGCAAGATCACTTCAACTGTACGTATTCTATAAAAATATGCAAATTAAAATGATACAATGTTTAGTTTTATTAGACTCTGATGGGAAATCGCAACACAAAAAAACATTTGTTCACCTAAGATGTCGCGTTAGGGTCACAAAATAGAAATTATACCCACAGATGCGAACTGAATTCAACATCAGTGTAAAACCTCTGTCAATTTGTTTTCACGTAAACCAGATACTGTCGAATTTCTTAGCTTCGTTGTAAAAAGTTCAATTCAGAAGCAATACCGAGCTTTCTTCTCGCTCCATATTCCTTTTTTTGCAGCGTTTTTGGTACGAGTGTAAACCTCGCTGTGCAAGCAGAAGTTGTAAACCCGTATTGTACCAAGATGGAATTTGCATACCACACAAATTTTTCAACTGCATTGGCCTTGTACTGCCTTAAACAAACAGATCTTTAAAATAATATTTTTCTTTACAGCACTAGCTTTCATAAGTTAAACATCAAGATATTCCAAACATCTCTCTGCTATGCGGCCGATATACTAGTACATTAGCATAATTTCGCCGTCAAAAAGCCTTTTTGAGTCAAAGAACAACATTTTCTAACTAACAGCTACGGCTTTTGAGCCCTAAATCAGCTTTAAACCATCAAAACCTTGAGAAATGGCAGCAACTATACCCGTATTTCCTCGGGGCTATCGAATATTGTAGCGGCCCTCCTTCTCCGTGGCCGACCCACCATTGGACTCGATGGCGGCGTGTTTGAAGACCAAGATGTTGCATTTACGGCTAATGCTTGGAGGCGCCTTCTAGTAGCTGGGGAATCCAGTTCTAAACCTCCCATATGAACCATTAACATGTAAAATTGAGTCTAATCAAAGCGCTTTTTAGCGCTTCCTTTACAGTCCCCTCACACAGATACAAGCAGTGAAGCGAAGAGCTCAAAACATGACATTCCAGCTTGTTATCAGCTACTCAACGCCTATTTGGGCGACTCCGGTGAAAAACGCGATTCTTTCACGCGTAAATGTCTAACGCACTATTCCGTGGCTTGTATTCGGTCGCTGACTTCGTGTTCTGTGTAAGGCCAATTTCAGGGATCTTAAGTAGTATTTTCGTTTCACAATGTCGCCGAGTGGGATGATATGTTCAAAGCCTGTACGATATCTTGATTCGCTAAGACTGCAGTCAAAACAAGACCTGACACTAACCATGACATATAATACCCTCTTGTGGTGATTACAGAAACTGTATCTTTGGCGAGAGGGGGTTTTTCCTAGCAGACATGCCAAAGCTAAAAACTGAACGGTTAAAAAGCCAGCTTAAGTTGCTTGCAGCTCTTGCCAGGTTTACTGAATGGATGAATGCTTGCTTCGGAGGAAGATTGCTGTTAATCTCGTGAGTACGAAATCATGCGTCACGCTGTTTTGTGATAACCGATAAAACGTAACAGTCAGAACAAAACTAAGAAACAAAAGATTTCGCAACGACCATTGAAGATAGAGTATTTCCAAGTGTATTGAGAAAAATTTCTTCCGCAAAAATATTTTCAAGTTACGCAAAAATGAAAAACCCTTTCCCCTCCCTTCAGTTCAAATTAGTTTGATTAAGCAACTCTTAAAATGACATGCGTTGACACGACTTGAAAAATCAGGTTTTTTTTGTTTGAAAAATCTTTTCACAAGAGACGGTGAAATAAAAAAAACCTTTTCACTTCTAATACTACTTTGTAAGTGATCAAGCTGTATTATGCTTATATCTTTAAGTTTACTTAAGTCTTCTCTCTTGAAACTGAATTTGTTTTAGAAAAAAGAACGTTAATTTTTACCTGATACGCTAAACTTCTGCGCAAGCATAAGATAGTAGAGTAGAGTAGCAACAGAAATATTTTTGGGATAAAACAAGAATCTAAACAAGCGAGCTTCCAAACAAGTTGTACTAATCCTAAAAAAGCCACTTGCTTCACTTCGCTTGTCTCAAGATTTAACTGAAGTGGTTTATTTTAAACAATCGTTGAACTTGGCTGATGAAAAGGAATTAAACCCCAATTCAGAAAATCGCGCGTTGCAAAGAATAGAAATAATTGGTTTTACGCATTCCATTTCTCGGACCGACTAACAACAAAACAACAATGACGACTTGATGACTTGTTTCGAAGGTTACATTTAGCAAACTGATTTTTCAACAAAGTCGTGTTTTAAAAGTTGGTAGCGAAAATCAAAACAAGTTGAAAGACGATTTGTATTCGTACATATAATTTCGTGATCTCTTGTTCAACAAAACCGTCAGATTCAAACAGGTTTTCAACCATGCGTTGTCAAAAAATTATCTAAAAAAAAACCCAAAAGCTAGCTGCCAGCGTTAAAGCTTTAAAACCCAAACTGTCCGCACTACATAATAACCCTCTTTCTTGTAAAAAAAATGAAACCCAATGTGAGCTCCATTGTATATGAAACTTCCAAACTCTAGGTAAAATTATCGAAAACTGTTAGAACAAGACAATATTAAACAACAAACTGAATTCCAAACGAGAGCCATTAGAGATTTTCCGGCAATAATTATGACGGTGTAACGGACAGATTCAGACTGAAATCAGCAACGCCCTTGAAGACACTGATGAAATGATGTGACTGGTGAGGATTTTGTTTATATAGCGGATTGCATGTGACGGTCTTAGGAAGCTAGGGCTTGGCAAACCTCGCTGCATTGACACGGCAAAGACCCGAATTTATCACAATAATTTAGACACACCTTTTAACTTATCTAATATGGGAAATAGGCGATATTGCACTAATGGGTCATGTGACCCTTTGGCTGGCAAGCGGGCTCAAATGAGTTGCCAGCCAAGATGGCGGTCACGGTCGAGTCAAACACTGCCGGAAAAACCAGGTCAATATTTATCCATTGTCATGAATTATTCATATATTTCAACGAAATCAACGATTTCAAGCATTTAAGGGTATGTCTGAGTGACCGTCACACCCAATAAACATTCCAAGGGCACCATTTGAAAAGTTGTTTAAAATGCAGTCACTCGTTGCCAGTAGCAGCATTTTGACCTTCGATTAAGCTTCAGCTTCTTGTTAAATGACTTACCTCGTTAGTTTTTCTACCAAAACATGCTATTTTTCCGAAAACAGCGCAAGTTTTTTTCACCAAAACCAATTAAGCTTTTCGAAAGCCGTAGAGATGATTTTCGGATGAGAAAATTGCAAGCGTCGGCTTTTTTGTCCGTCATGTTTACAAAAGTTCGTTCCACGCCGGGTCAGTAGATCTTGATCGCACAAACAAGGCTTTCTCGATTGTGATATCTGTCATTTAATGTCGACCGAAACATTGCTAAGATTCCAGAGATCAGATTTAAATTTTCGAACAATTTTTTTTGCTGAAATCAATGCAAGGTCAAAATTATCGAAATTGCTCTTTTTAGCGACTTTTCGAGAGCATTTTCTATTGTTTACAATAACATATAACTATCACTTCAAAATTGTCATCGCGAGGCCTAGGATTTCCCTTTATGTCTTTTAGATGCATAATAAATCATATTTAAATAACAAATAAAGAAAACCAGCAAATTTAGTGAAACACGACACGACAAAATCTGTCCGAGCCGTACCAATTTTGTTTGTCACGCGTACTTGTTTTTATCCGAGCCGTACCAAATTTTTCTTCAGTATAAATGGGGCTTTCGTCATTTTCAATAACAACCCCAACGCGTGTGTCTGTTTTAAAAGTTAGAAAACCAACAAAGTACTGCATTCTCTATATCGCGTATTCACTACATCGAATTAACATTATCTCTTTAGTTGCTGTAAAGGATAGTCATTTCAACTGGTTAGTTATTTCCAATTGGGGTAAAAAAAAATTGTCGAAGAGACTAGAATTTCTTCTTCCGCAGTTGATGTATGTAAACACGCGTTGAATGACTGCCTAAATATTTTAAGTCTTTTTAAAAATAAATTTCTTATGAAAAAAAAGCCTAAATATTTTAAAGGTTGGTTTCTAGCGTAATAGCCATGGACCACTGGAATCTCATTCTTTATCGAAACACTTATATTTTTATGCCTTTCTTCTTAAGAAAAACTTTTGGCCATGCGATTTCAAAACTGGTTTAATGATATTGATAGTAATTCAACTTTGATAGCAGCCTTCTTTCGCTGCAATACTTATCTATACCAAAGAACAAAGTTAGCGGTGCAGTATTTATGACGCTAGTGAAGGAGCGCAGGTTCAATAATTTACCAAAACCATATGCTAACAGAAGCCGATTGGCACCCAGACCAAGCGAAATAGAGAGCAAAATGCTAGACACCATATCTATCCAGATGAAATGCAGCGCCCAATTCTGGTAAAGCTTTCATATGATAAACTTTTTGTTCAAGGTGATGACTCGGTTCAGAATTGTTCGTTAGAAAGGATGAGAACGAGAGTTCATAGCGCTGTCTTCAGAGGACACATGTCCGATGAGCTCACGGTAAAGTTTTTAATTTTTTTTTCTTAGTAAGTTTTACAAGAATGTTTTAAGGTGGAAACTGCTCAGAGTTGTTTGTCCAGAAAAGAAGAAAACGACATAGTTCATAAAGCTGTCGTTAGAACACGTAGTGAGTTCAAGTTGCAATTTTTAACCAAAGTCGCTATGTATATTTCTAAAAAACTTTAAGTTTAACATATACTGGAAAAAGAATGCATAGTGCCTTGGGGAGGGGAGGGGGGGGGGCTGTATAGGTTATACCCGAATGGTCAGCAATGCCAACAAGATGGCTGCCCAGATAAAAACCATTGCCATGGCTGCCCACATACACAGAGATGAATAGACCGTAAGGAAAAGATCTTCACAAAAAAAACGGAATTTTTTAGAACTGTTTTAAAAAAACACTAAGTTATAGTGATCCCGCGAATACAGTCCAAGCATTATAAATCTTCACCAGTATATTTTTGTCTACCCTTTTATCTTCAACAGATCTTAAGATTTTAGTCAGACCATACTCCTAAACGCGGATATCAGTGTAAAAACAAAAACACAACACCACGAGAAACCAAAGCTCCAATAGAGCAGAGAATTTTAAAAGTTTCAAAGATAAGAAAATTATCTTTGGTATATTTGCCGCATTAAGGTTAAGCGGCGCCAACAAACTGATGGTTGACATTTGGTACGTATGGTGTTGTAAAACCAAATCAAATAATATAACACGCAGCCAGTTCGCCATACGCCAACGGGCAAAGATACAATTGAGCAACAATAAATTATGAAATTTCATTGACGTGCGCAGTAGATAATCTGTCTTTCAAGTTTGTCACCCTTCAGCGCCGTCTGGGCAGCAAAGCTTTCAGCGATTGTCATTTAATTGGGGTAATTTGGAAAGACATCACTAAAAAACAAAATGAACCTTCCGAAATCTGCTATCTTTGCGAATGTGTGGCGCAGCTTGCAAGGCTACGTGACTCAAAGCATAAACTACCACGAAATTGTTGTATGCGCAAACCTCACGAAACATTCTTCTGAGTTCAGGTGAGTAAATAGCAAATAATATATAATGCTTTAAGTCTTAACCAGAAAGAGTTATGGGGATTAAAACTAAGTAAAGAAAGCTTTTCTTTTTCTAGAAAAACGTGTTCATGAAAATCTTTGACATATATTTTTTTGTGAAATTATAGAACACACGGTAAAGAAATCAGACTGTAATGTTTACACTTGTAATAACTCCGGTGGAATTGACAAAACAAATTGGTCATTCCAGAACTGGTCGCAAGTACTAGTTGTTCAAAGTTAAGGGCGGTTCAGTGCATGGAGTGAACTCAAATCAGTTTTTATCTCATGCGTGACAAGGACAAGAAAAATGGACAAGGACAAGGACAAGAAAAATGTACAGTCTGAGTGTACTGAAATTAACAGCAGTTTCAAGAACTGAAATCCAAGAACATTTGTAGCAAATTAGTTGACCCGCCAGTTTTTTATAACAAGATATGCCTCAACTGTTTTTGAAATCTTATAAAACGTCTTCAAGAGTAGTTCTAAATGACCAGTGTTATTCATTCTAACTTTTGAACCAGCTGATGAAACCCTATAAAGTGACCATTCATTTTGCGTGTCTTGAAGAGTAGAAGTGATTGGTGTAATTCATTGTAACTTTTGAACCAGTTGATGAAACCCTACAAAGTGACCATTCGTTTTACTTTTCTTGAAGAGTACAAATGATGAACAAACTGTTCAGCACCACTTATTAGCTGAGAACACGGTCATTACAGGGAAATATTTCCTTGTAATAACCGGCAGACGGAAGAGGTTAATAAGTTATTTATCATTAGGGTTTTTTTTCTTTACGCCGAGAAAAATAATGACCGGTTACTTTGCTGAACCATCCAATGACCGCGCGCGTTCCATCATAGCCATAAAATAAAACCCTTTATATGATGTATGGCCGTACAGAATCCTGCAATTTGATTGGCTGTTGAGAGGGCAGTATTGTCTTGTAACGCCCGCGGGCATTACAAACTTTCTTCTTTTATCGCTCTATTCATTTCGCTTTCTTTCTTCTGAATTTCTTACTTAACTCGAAAACAATATATAATAAGCAACTTATTAACCTCATTCGATCGGTCTTTACTGGTAAGCGTGTTACCTTGATCTTGTGGTACAGACCAAGCGTAATAAAGCCCTTGGTCCGAGATTTCCCAGTAAAGACCTCGTCATCGGTCAATACCAGCAAAATAAAGTGACCATCCAGTTTGCTCGTCTTGAAGAGTACAAATAATTTTTGCGTTATCTGCTCCTTTTTTTCTTGAAAGGAAAAACCCGCGAAAAGATGGGACCCTTTACTGAATTTAACCGTCCAGAAACAAAATATCGATCAAAACAACTCCGCAAATAGCTACTCAAATTCCGAAAGCAATTTCATACTCGGTTGCAGCATCCAAAGGCACGCGACAGCAAAACCATCTTAGAAAAACAACAGCAGCCATCAGCAGAAACTTTAACAACCGATCCGTACGTTCACACTAAAAGCAACGATTCTTTAAATTCCAAGGAGTTTTTTTACTAATTTCACGGCTTTTTATGAGGAAAATCGGTGTTTCAAACAATATCTAAGTATTGGATTGGTTGATTGCCAAAAGATTTTACAGCGTTCGTTACTTCAACGAAAAGATAAACCAAAAACACAATGTTTTTTCCTATTATACGGCTTGGCATAGTTTCAGGGTCAAGCCGTGGTCAACTCCTTATCTCATTGAACTTCAATTTGGATCGACTAAAACGTTTCAGTTAAAGCTCAGTAAGTGTTGTTTTGGTACATTCTTCAAATTTGAATCTCTACTTTTCCTTTTCGTCTGTATGAAGCGAGAATTTCGCTTTTTGTTTTACGGTGTTTGTATTGGCTGAGTCCGCGGATTTTCTGGGTAATTTTTCTTCTCTCAGCTAATTCCATGTGTTGCCACCATCTTTCACGCAATATTCGAGGAATGAAAAAAACCGAGACAATCACGGGGTTTCTAAAAACGCAACTTATCAGTTTCTTTTCTTTCTAACTCTTGAGCGATGAAAGGTTGCAGTCGAAAGCTAAAAAAAGCCACAGCTCAAAAGATGAACAGTCACTTACCAAAAGAAAAGTGTTCATGAAATTCAATGCTTTGAGCGAAAAATAAGTACTCAACAATAAAATTAGAAATCGATTTCAAGAGTATATTAACTTGACACCAGTTTACAAAAAGACTTCGTGCCTCAAGATTACTGACTTCAAATGAAAAACTGTTAGTGTTATCAAATTTGTAAAAAAATTCCAGCCAATCCATACTCTTGGTTTTGAGTGTTTCGACTTCCGGTATCATGGCTTATCAGTATTGTCTACGTGACAAAAATCACTTGAGAAAACGAAAAACTAAACTCTATATTCTTGAGAATATTTTTACCTAACTAGACATTTCAGTGAACTTTGATAACGGATATCTTTGTTTACATTTGCTGCAATACTAGAATACGTGCCGCGGTTTTTATCGAAATTCAAAACATAGTCGTTTCATGTTTTAGAAAGCCGATTATTCATACAATAAATGCCACCTTGTAAACGATTTGAAAGAAGCACTCGTTTGCACGTTTGACAACATTTCTAATCAAGGGTTCATTAAAGTCTTTTCTTCTTTTTTTATTGGACGAGAGACAACTCGTATCCTTTTATTTCAGCTCTATTTCTCACTCTACCAAACGATTTAAACTTTCGAATTCATTCTAGTTTAGAATAAAAAAGGTTATCTTTTCGCGCGGTTTTTGTATGACACGTATCTGGAAAATAGCAACACAAGGTTGCCAATTTTTTTTACATTTATTAAAGCACACAAATGTTCTAAAAGACTGAAGTAATTCAAAGTCATCGTGTGCCTATCGTGTTGTGGATGCACTTGAGAAGTTAGGAGAGCACTTATGAAGCACTCAGCTTCGCCTCGTGAAAATCAAAACGTTTCTTCGTGCTCTCCCAATTTCCCGCGTGTATCCGTAACACAATAAACACATAAAAACCATGAACATAAACTATTTCTTTAATAGCATATATTTGAGCATTTTATCGCTGCATGCTTGGTAAAACCAGAAACAGAGGCAAGAATACCAGGGCATAACTTTCATTCCTATAGCCACTACTAACAAGAATTCCTTAGAAATTCGTGGATTTAATTCGTGATTTGGGGCGATTAAGAAAGTCGAGAAACAGAAAAAGGAAATTGATAAGTAATACAAGGAAGTCTTAAGTCGTTAATGGGGCTTAATCCAATTTATTTGGTAAGGGATATCGGAAAACTAATAAATTCTACCATCATCAGAGATATTTTTGGTATTGACAGTCCTCTAGATCCCAGTTCCCCAACGAAGGATAGTCCCCCGGGGATGGGGTCCTGGACCAAACTAATGCTGACCTCAGTTTCCGCCGATGTGACTTCTTCTTCTCTTTCACTGACAATCTAAAAGAAAAATAAAAAATTAATAAAGAACACGGATATTATAAAACAAAAATTGTATTATTACAAAAAGCTTCAAACCTGCCAAAAAACGAGTTCAACTCAGTTAAAAATCGAGGGTCGGATAATTCCAACGAATATGTAAATTTCGCTGATAATTTGAACTGGGCTAATCCAGTGTATGGTTCCTGGGGAGCCCATGCAGAAACCGCTTTGTCTTGCGACAAAGTTTTCGCCCTTGCCGGCAGGAGTATGTGGGTTCATTTGATGAGAAGCCCCTCAGTTCCAACGATAAAATAGCTATTTTAGAAAAACGGGATCTGCAAAATGGTTTTTTCTTACACTGAAAGCAAGCACGTAACTATTTTATGGAGTCCTTAGAAATGCCTTCCTCGCGTCTCTTAGGCAAGAGGATGGGCACTATAAAATGCTACAAAAAATCTAAATAACTCTGGTTTACAGTGTAAATAAAACCAAACACTGTGCCTTTATACAAAAATAACGCGTGCTGCAAAGCCAATCAAAAAGCACGTTATATCTGCTTTATTTTATAATAGCCTGTGCAAACACGGTTCTGACGTCACAAAACTTTCAAACAAAGCTTTGAATTTTGTTTTTATGTACAAAAACA
>JAOBRD021002593.1:0-11835 GCA_027575215.2 Hydrozoanthus sils
GTCATCACCATTTTACCTGTTTTCCTGTGGAGGGTCACAAATGATATGGCTGTTCATAAGTCAGTTTTTGTTTTCATTTTGAGTTGTCAGGTTTTAAATTCATTATTTGTAGGTCATCTTAGAAATAATTTATGTAGTACTTCATACCTTTTTTTTTAACCAAAAATAATGGCACTTGTAAAAAATTATTTGAGAGGCTACCTCATACGGAAAAAAAATTGCATGCCGAAATCCCATAAAGAGATTGTATGGAAATGGGCAAAAAAAATTGTTTTTTCTGAAGCTTGACTGAAAAAAAATTTGCAGAGAAGTCATTTTTCCACCCCCCCTCCCCCCCACGAGACCATCTGGTCCGTCCCTAACCGTAGCAAATTTAAGTGGAAAGAGATAAAAAAATGTTTTCAGCCGAGAGTTTGACAGCTTGTTCGTTCTCAAAAATAATTGGTTAGATTTAAGATTAGCAGAATGCAGTCATGCCTTAGTGTAAAGCTCTTTTTAACCCATCTTCAATACTACCACTCAGTCGTGCATGTTTGTAAAACCAATTAAAAAAATAAGCCCGAAATAACCCGTGCTCTGACTGGATATAATTCCGTTTTACACAACTGAATATAAATCACGGCATGGCGTCATATTGGGCAGGAAAAACAGTTTAATAACTTTTCTAAAAGTAATGAAACATCCCCGTTGGTGTTTCTAGGGAAAATAGAAAACGCTATGACGTAGCTAGCAGATACTCGAAAAGTACAGAGTTGCCTCGTTTTCTCTCAACATGTACACTTTTCTCGTGTTTTGGTATATACGCCATAGCTTTTTCTATTTTTGTCTAGAAACATGCGCGAGGCTGTTTTCAGCGGGGTTGTAATGGAATGGACCGAGCTAGCGAACATACATGTGCGCCATTGTACAACAAACTACTCGCTAGTATGTGTGACGAGACAAAAAATTGCCGTAAAATCATATCTTATAGTCTATAACCTCGCGCTTCCCTATCTTAAGGGCCAACCGGTTTACCCTTCTATGACCTGTTACTGAACAAGACGATATTCCATTCATGAACCGGACCATTCAACTCAGAACATCAGAGAAAGGGCTGCATATTCCTATGTCATGGGCCAACGTGCTTTCTAGTGTAACGTGTAACTAACTCACTAATGCCCTTGGCTTCTGTTGTGGCATGGGCTCACCTCCTCCCTCCTCCACTTCTTCCTGTCCTGTGCAGTGCTTCGGAGTTGTTCCCAAGTCCATTTAGAAGTAATCATCTCAGCCCCAGACCTCTTCTCCAAGTGTTCCTTGATCTTCCTCGTTTTCTATTGCCCTGCAGGTTCCACCTGAGTGCTTTGTGTTGAATGCACTCATCTCGTCTCAGGGTGTGCCCACAATCTCCTCTGTTTAATTTCTTCTTCGATTGGGTTTTGTTGAGTTGCACTCCAAAGGTCAACATTTCCAATGCATGGTTTTTGACCAATAGATCTTCAAAATGTTCCTGTGGCAACGGTTAATGAAAGTTTGCAAGGCCTCTCGACAGGTTTCACACTTGAGTTGAAGATTTTGATTTTAGTCTTTTGTGGATGAAATTTGAAGGCCAGCTCATATTTAGGTTTCGAAGTGCAGTCCTTGCTTGTCGATGCGAGCAGTAACATCGTTGTTGGTGCCTCCCGTTTTATCAATGATGCTGCCCAAGTAAGTATATAGGCATTGGTGGTCTGTAGGGGGTAAATGTCAAGTGTTACAGGTTGTTCTTGGAATGGATCTTTAGAATTTTTGTTTTGCCTTTGGGGGTTCTCAGGCTTATCTGGAGCAAGTTTGTGTTGAGCAAAGATGCATCTTCTTTTTTTGCATCTGGTCCTTGTTGTATGATAACAGGCAATATCATCGGTCTAATCAAAGTCTTCCAGTCACTTTATGAAAGTCAATTTGGTCCCATTCTTCCTGCCTTGTGTTATGGTTGTCAT
Organism: Hydrozoanthus sils; assembly: GCA_027575215.2. Classification (NCBI taxonomy): domain Eukaryota; kingdom Metazoa; phylum Cnidaria; class Anthozoa; order Zoantharia; family Hydrozoanthidae; genus Hydrozoanthus; species Hydrozoanthus sils. The sequence goes on from JAOBRD021002593.1 coordinate 1,956, forward strand.
TATCCAGTCTACTACAAACAGAAACAACAGTTGGGATAACAGGCAACCTTGACATACTCTAGTCTGTGTTTCAAATCCTTGGTTCAAGGAACCGTTGTGGATGACCTTGCATCTCAAATCTTCTAACGACTTCTGTATAATGTTGACTAATTTCTGAGGGATTCCGCAATGTTGCATCAACTGCCAAAGTGTGTCTCTGTGTAATCTGTCGAAGGCCTTTACATAGTCTATGAAATTCAGATAAAGCGAAGAATTCCATTCAAATGACTGCCCAAGACATGTAGCTAAACGGGGGGCTCCCGTGAAAAGTTGGTAACGGTGCTCGAAGGACCTTTTAAGGTCGAAAATGAGACCATCGCGTACCTTCTAGGGTCTCCGGCTGACTCTGTACCTTTTAGGGACAAATACATGGCGTTCCATGGAAATTTACACCAAAAGTCGTGGTTGATTAAATGTGGTTGTACCGTTTAGGGTATGAAAACAGCCTCTGTTATTTTATGCGTACCTTTTAAGGTCATTTTCAAATCCGTCTGTCAAGAACCCCTACCCACTTTTCAAGGGAGTCAACCCAGAACATCATAGGAAAGAGCTGCGATTCCCTGTTATGGGCAAACGTTCTCCCTTGGCCTAGTGTGACATGTGCATGACTACAAGACTATAACCTATCCACGAATGGGGCAATTAATAGTTAGGGGTGCCGTTTGGACACGGTATTCGGTCTGTAAGTGGTTAATTTGTGCTCTAAGTAAAATTTGGCGGCCTGACATATGGAACGTAGTTAAAAGGAGTTAAGGAATCTTCTGGAGTGGAGAAGAAGATGTAGAACAACAGAATTTGGTTTTGCCATCTCTAACGGATAACTGTTCAAAGTGTCAGCCCAACACCAATTTATTAGCGACAGACTCATATCATGATCACTGTGCATACAACTAAAAACCAGCGATACCCTAACTCTCATTAGTGTATACAGGTATATCCTCAGTACTGGATTAGAAAATTGGATCCCTTGATGTTCCTGAAACATTGTCTCTGAGTATTTTCATCCAACTTAAATTCGTTGCTCTCTTAAACGAGGGCACGGAGCGGTGCAGTGACACTGGCTGCAATCTCGTTCCCAGAGCCCGCGTTCCTTATGGCCAGCGCGCGGGCTCTGGGAACAAGATTGCACTGGCTGACAACATCGTGAGGTAGTTTATATAGTGTCCAGTCCCTGTTTGTCGGTAGGAGCTGGCGTGTATTGGATGGCATCAACTTTGGCTAGGTTAGGAATCAATCCGTCTACAGAAATCGAGCCTCAATTCCTTTTTCTAGACAGAAGAACTTCAAGTCCCGTGGCTTATAATATTCGGCATCACCCCTACATGATTCTACGTCTTGCAAGACTGTACAAGTACCTAGAAATATTGAAGAATTTGAACAATGAACAATGATCTAATTTAATCTAACAATGTCTATCAAAGCTAATTGCAATAGTGTTGCAACAGGTCAAACCTGTTACTTTTCTTGTAGATAACATTTAGTAAATAAACCCCTTCCGGCGGCTAGTATATCGGAGGATAATGTCCGCGGCTGATAGATTGTTCGAAAAATTCGGAAGGGGTTTATTTATTTTATAACCCTCCCAATAATTTTTTCTTCAAAAGGCTTTGTGTACAATTGCAGCGATAAATTTCTCTCTTCTCCACACTAACTGAAGTTGGATGAAAGGTAAACTGTCAGTTTTAAGCTTAAGATATCTTACAGAACTTTAGAGATTTGATAGGTTTAGCTAAGCTGTTGTTTAGCGAACGTGGGCTCGCAGCTTTTTTTGCCTCCAAATACGTTTACGGCGTACTTTGTCGACTTTTTTTACAGTGTCTGGCACTGCCTTTGAAACCAGGTTTTTTTAAAAATCTTTGTTGTTAGACTCGGTGAACGATTAATTTTCTTGTCTATCAGTTTAAACTTATTCAAAGTTTGAAAATTAACGCTTGTTGTTTTAATTAAAAATGGCCGACAAAATCGCAGGGCAGTTATCAAATTGGAAGTGGTTTATTTGCTGATAACCTAGTTCTGATTTTGTACCACGTGATGAGTTTTATCCAATGAGATTGCACGAAAATTATTGGGTGGGCTATAATTAACAATAATCTCTTCCGTTTGAATATGCCGTTATTAATTGTAAGGGTGCCACGTATAGAGCGTTTTCACTTCACGTCATAGCGGCCATGTTGGAGCCCTTGAACAAAAGAATTTTAATGATTTCTTTTGTTTAGGGCACCAACATGGCCGCTTCATCTTTTGTTTTTGGCGTCTCTAGGGAGTGCGTGAAAACGCTCTATAAAAACTGTTATCTTGCGATACAGTTTATATATACCGTATTTTCTCTTTTAAGCCCCCTTTATTTGTTTCAAGCACTTTAGAGGGGTGGGGGGCTTATTAGAGAGGGGGGGACTTAATAGAGAAAGGGGTGCTTAATAAATTTTACAGAATATTCAAGAAGACTAAAACACATGACGATTAAAGAGCACACTGTGAAGAAGATAATTTCCTTTATACAGTGACAAACAAAAAAATCTATAAACAGCACAAGAAAATTGTTTGATTGGTCGTTAAAACTACACGAAATCTTCATTGCGTAAAGTAACAATTAACACTTCTATTCTATTAAACCCTCTGGAGGCTTTTATATTTTCAGTGGAAGGGGGGGAGGGCTTATTAGAGAGGGGGGGAGGTTAATAAATTTTTGACTAAAAAAAGCAAGCTTTCTTACTTTAGACTTTTTGAGGATAGTAAAAAGACGTTCAATATTGGCGATGCATATTTGCTGTCGAGCGAAGCGAGACACCGCACTATACTTACCGAGTTCAGCAAGTGCATTGTTGCCGACAAGTATTAAGCGTTCAAAGTCAAGAGTTTGGAATGGATTCGGTCATTCCGTCTGATTTCGACTCCGCTTTTCTTGCATTATTATCGAGTATATCCACTATTTTCGTGCAAATATTTGCAAGTGAGCACGTATTTTTACCGCATAATTCGAGTGCCAAAAGATTTGCGACACGTACGTATTAGCCGTTTTCGTCGAATGTCACAATTTTTAGGTCCAAAAGTGTAGTGTTTTCGTACGTTCCTTCCGGCCTCCGCTCTCTTGCTCAGTGTAGCCGGGTGCACCCCAGTTTCCTGCCAATTTGACCGGTGGGTACCCCCAACAGTCAACAGATTGTTTCTGCCCCTGAGTTCCAACCAGCATTCGAAAATGAAGTGTTGTGTTTTTAATGCTCTCAAACCAATCTGTAAGTTATTCAGTTCATTTTTCGCACTTTAACCTTTGTTGGCTTGCGGATTCTTGCCACCTCTGCGCTTTGCATGCACTGAACTGAATAACTTACTGTTTATAGTCACGACGAATTGAGGGTAATAATCGTAACAACCATAAACAATCGATCGATAAAACAATCCAAATTATACCAAACCGTTGCTCGACAGTATTTACCTTTCCTGAGGGAACAGCTAGTTTACTATACTATCATTACTAACATGAAAAAATGGAACTAACAATTTCATTGGTAACAACTTCAGATCTTCCCTTCATTCCAAGGAAAGTCTGGGTTTATTAAAACACTCATCCTTGAAATGTACAGATCACAGCGAAACGCTTTTCCCAGGAGCTGGAACTGGGAAATCGGCTCTGTGCTGTTGCACAAACTGCGCTCACTTTGCTTTCAATTGTGAGGCCATCGGGAACTCGTGCATCTTTATACCAGAAATAAAACTTTTCTTACATGGATATCCAGCTACACAGTATCGTCCCCTGATTACTGCGTCTCTTGCCTTTCTTCGTGGCGGTATTGCTGACTTCCATGTTGCTTGTTTTCCCAGCAAGATGACGTCACAGAATCAAAGACAATGCAAAAAGTCACGTGTTTTTAGTTCTGCCGAGCGACTTGAAGGGGACAAATTTTGCAGTAAAAAACTCGTAACTTCTGAATGCTGTATCTCTTCGAATTTTTATCCAATTACTTATAATTAAACTCTGCAGAAATGTGTTTTTGACAGCGATCTTTTCGAAAATCTAAAAACTGAAATCGTGTCATATACTCTTTAGCTGCCTAGATTTTTATATAGTCATGTGAGTTATGACATCATTACCCTGTATGCGGTCGGTAACACTTTTGCACCCTTCCTAAAATGTTGAAAACTCGACTTATGAATATGAAATTGAAAATGGTTTAATAAAATCACCTGACTCGTGCGTCACGGGTCATTACTCACTACTGCATTCCTTCTCAAAGCTGCAGCAACAACATCAAGCTGTTGATGTTCATTCGATGCTTTTCTCCATAAAAGGTTAGTTTGTCGAAAAAGTGACATTATTATGTTGACGGCGAGTATATTATTACAGTCACGGTTAATCAATTTTTTACTTTCAGGGTTACGCGGAGGGATTGGCGTGGTGGTAAAGATTTCAGTGGTAAGATCTCTGTCTCCCAATGCTGAGGTCCCCTGTTCGCTCCCCGGCCTAGTCGAGGGTCTTTCCCGCTAGCTAAAATTAATCCACTCAGCTTTTCATCTATCAAGGGTCGGTAAAATGAGAGCCAACATAGATGGGCCGCTTTCATTTGAAGCAGCTGCTAACAGCGCCTTTATATGCTTAGCTTCCGGTTACAGGGCATAAGACGCTATTTATATACGCATCACTTCACTTTCACTTTTTATATAAAATGCTGTCGCATTTACGGTTATCGAGTTCATATATATACCTTAACAGTTATAGCTAAAAATATAACGTGTAAGACTAGCATTATGTTAGCGATGGTTCAACGGTTAACTATTGAGCTATTAAACCTTTCATTTCCAGACAGATATTGACAACTAAATTCTCATTACACAACACAAACAAAGTAAATCATTTGGCAAGGAGAAAAAACGAATATTGTTCAAACAAAGCAGTCAATGAAGATGAAAAGTTAAATTCTCTTAAAGTAGTTCTATGAAGTGTATAGGATCTAGTTGGGAGAATTTACTAATACATCTGGAACTGTAAGCATTGATACAACTTTCTATAAATAAGATGTACAATAAATTAGTTTTGCAGACTTCCAAATTTAAAAACTCTTATTCTTAACTTCTCCATTTTTTTGTTTACTACAAGGCCATGTGGCTAGAACAATCTGTTGCATAATTCGTGACTGTCGCAAAGATGTTTTAAAATATTCTCGTAAATTATTTCCACTCCATACACAAAATTTGGATGCATTCACAGACAGCGGAACGCCCCCCCCCCCATTAATTTGGTTCAATAATTTTTTGGTTACCACAATAACTTTTGAACAGGAGTTTTAGGTCTTACAGATGGCATTGTAAACAGAGAGATGTTTCGTTCTGTGTCTTTTCCTTAAAAATAGTTTAAAATATATAGAATTAAAGTTTGGCGCATTATATAGACACTTGTTACTAGTGAACTTCGCGAAGATTTTACGAAGACAAAACGCCCTGTTAACGCCAAAGCTGCGAAAGTTTTTAAGCTCATTATCTATGTGTGACGTCACATGATTTGAAAGGATCCGAATTTCACTTTCCCGGTCAAATTCATTTGATCATGGCGAAGTTTGCATGGCTGATGGCCCAGTGTTTGAGCACAAAACTCACTAGCTCACTTTAATCGCTAGTTGAGGGTAGATTGGAGTCCTTTCAAACCAAGTGACGTCATAAAATCATCGTCGAATGTTCTGAATTTTGTTCGCACTAAATGCGAAATGAGAGCTTATTTCGGGAACTTGAAATAGTCAGGTAAGCACTTTTATCCGTTTACAGTCGAATAGAAGTGTTTGAAAAGCCCTTAAAGCTATAAAATACCAATGACAAAATTGCTTCAGTAACACTTTAATATATAACTATTTCGAGCAAGTTTGAAATATTTTCACAGCAACTTAGGCCCGCCGAGTAAGGCGACTAAAACTAAAACGGCTGCCAAGAAGGCTAGCCCGGGTTGCACTTGCGCGAATAATGTTTGTCGTTGTTTAGTAGGTGCGACCACCGAAAAAAGTAAGAGAAAGTTCGGCCTCAAGGAACTCATCAAAAGGCTCGCAGATTGATGAGGATGAAATACTCCAGAAAAGCATTGAAATTTGTATCGTGAGAGAAAAAAAGGTTGCGAGTATTTGCTGTACCTGGGCCCGAAAATTCAAGTTGAATGGAAACAAAGAAAGAATGAGAGCAAGTTTGAGTCTGGCATTTAGCCGCATCTTGACCAGTTCTTTAAATTGGTCAAATAACGTGTTGCGTGCCAAGGGTGCGGTATTTTCGGGAAGTTGTAAGTGATGACAGATAGTAATTTGAGTTGAGCTTTTGCGTACTCCTAATGCGTCTCAAAATTTGGAAGTTAGTTTTAAAGTTGACGCAAGTGCGACCCGGTGTCACAGCGGATTTTGTTTTGGTTCCCCCCGGATACGGCTGCCACAAATCATGCAAATTTTTATTTAATTGAAATTGCAACCATTGTCTTCTTCACTTATTAAAAGCACGCGCCATTAGTTACTTTGTTATCCAAACAGGAAAAGTGCAGGCTAAGACTAATGCAAATTTTTACAAAAATTTTGACCGTTCATGTTACTGATGCGCTTCTCGTTTTAGAAATCATTCTTCCAAATACCAAGTATAAAGATGTTCGCTAATTCTGTCTGCAAAGCGCATTATTGATCCTAAAATGGCCTCACGGTAGATCTTCACTTAATTGCACGGTTGTTTACTGGTCAGTGGCGAAAGAATGGCTTCAAAGCAAAGTTATTTTTTCAGCAAAACAATTAATTTATCCTTTCAGCTTTTAGTAGCGCAAATCAGCGAAGGGGGGATCGACCAAACCCGCTAGCAGATTTGGTCCGAGGGGACGGAATCCGCTGTTACATCGGTTCTTTAAAAACCCGTTATTTGTCAAGACGGCTTGTTTATACCTTGGACTTTTTAATCTGATAACTAATTTATATCAATCCTTAACCCGCTGAGTTTTTAAAAAACAAAGTCATAAGATCTCAACAAAATTACAAACTTCAGAATTTGTTGAAGCAATGGACATTTTCAGAATCTACTTGTAAAGACAAAGAAAATGAATGGTCACTTTGTAGGTTTTCGAACAGTGGTTTTAAAGTTGGAACATTTTTTAGTTTATATATCAACATGTGTTTTTCTAATCCGTATGGTCGATTGTTCAGTTAATTTGCCTGGTTAGAATAACTCAATAATATCCTTGCAGGAAATTCAAAACTTGATCACAACGCGGAAGCTACGAGCTAAACAAGTTAATTCAGTTTATCATTATCTGCCCGTTTCAGCTTGATTTTCGATTGTATCAGGTTCGCTCTAGAAACTCCCAATTTCTGTGAGCTGTCGGGGACAAGTTTTTCCGGTTTATAAACGTTCCATGTTGCATTTCATTACGGGTAACACCAGCTGCGGTCGGTTGTCTCCAAATCATCCCGGTACACATCCCAACAGCTAAAGATTGAAGACTGCCGACATAAACATCCCATTTGGAAGGTATGTACATTTCAAATGATACACAGACAAGAATACCACTTGCTATTTACGCGTAACTACCGTTTGTTTTCACGAAGCGTGCTTTGAACTTTATTTCCTTAGTTCAGTTTTCTGTCTAGTCTTTCTAGTAAATAATAGATTTATTGGTACGGAGGAGCCACAGCTAGCGGTTAAAGAAGTGGTACATCTTTGGTAAACTCCTGTTGAGGTGATGTTCTTTTCGGTTTGAATATTCTACCCATTTAAGAATGTTTCCGAACCAATTGTTTTTGACACGTATAAGCTTTTTTTTAACACGTTTCACAGTTGACAACGTGCCAATGAATATACCATACATGGCAGTAAGGAATTCAAATCTTAGAATAATCTAAAGACTTTTTCTTTTTTTTAGGTCTTGGGACAGAAAGTATGATACATTTGCTGATATGTTTACAGCTATTTGGACAAAGATTGTGAAAATTCAACTTATGAGCTTATTTATTCACAGCTCAATATTGTGGAGTATTAATAACGTCAGCGACATTAATCTTGCAACATTAAAACTCTTAACTTTTCAAAGATATTCATGTTAAGTTATGTTTAAACTGAAAACAGCTTTCAGTAAAACAATTGAGGCTCAAAGTTTCCTAAACCTAAGAACAAAGCTTAGCCACATTTACTGTTTTCATAATAAAAATTAGCGTCTGTCCGTTATCGTCTAAGATTGTAAATGAGGCCACATCTTCGAATTTTGAAGTTAAGATTCGATGCATCGAAACAGAAAATCTTGTAATTCGGGGGTGTGTGGTGGTCAGTTCAAAGGGATGACTTCCGTACTGGGGCATATCACAGTTTAACATTAACAGTGCTTTATAAGTAACGGATATCGGCACGTAGCAAATCCTTTCAAAATACCGCGCGCGCGCATTTCAGAACGCGCCGATCCGACGCCTGTTTAACCTAACACAATCATATAATCTACACATCGCCTGAAGAAAACTAGCAATAAGCAGTTAAAGCGTAGTGGTCGTCAACAACTCACATCTTGAGACAGTTTAATATTTTCATTAAATATCCTCGTTCACGTTGAATAATCTCTTAATTTCTAGTAGGGAATACTTTGGTTTTGCAACAGAAACTCATAAGTATGCCCCAAACCGGAAGTTTTACCCAATTTTATGGTAAAAACTGAACTACAAGCAAATTAACCTAAAAACAACTTCTTATCTAAGGGCTTGAAATATATACTATCGGGCAGGCGTCGAACACAATATTTACTATTAAATAATATATTTATATTTAACATTTAATACTTATACTGCGCTTTTTTACATTTAGGTATGATCAAATCATGAACACACTTCCGGTCAAACAAGGTTTCCCACGGACGTGGACATGTGCATTGTTAATGACTCAAAATTTAAAATTTTGTTAAAACGCAAATTACTGGACAACATGTCCCGTCATCCATGGCCACGGATTTGTACCGACAATGCTCAATTCTGAGAGGACATTTTCCAGTTACTGGCCCCGTTATTTCGAACGCTGGTATCTTGCTTGTATAAGGCCGAAGTGTTTTCGCATGGTTCAACGGCGCTTCAGTATACAAAGGACGCAGTGCGCTTGTTCAGTAATCCCTTTTCTTTCCAAGATACCGTTGATAAAAATATATTTTCAGCGCACGTGTTCCGCCTTAGTCTCGAACTGAAGTGAAATATTCAGTTTTGGAACAAATGCATGTTTCGGTTATTTAATCACCTTTAGAGAGGTCATTGCTGTGATATACCAAAGCCAAAGGCAAGGGTGGGCAGATTTTTTTTTTTTTGGGGGAGGGGGGCTTATCTTGGGTTGGCTCGTTCTCTCTCTGCTACTGTAGTTCCCTCGGTAGTTCAGTGATAAGAGCACCTGCCATGTGATCGGGGTGTCGTAGGTTCCACTCTCGGTAAGGGCAGTTTCACGAAGGGACCGCGAAGCTATGGTTCTAGGTGGGCTAAAGCCCCACTAATAATCTTGCAGAGAATGTACTTCTTACAATAAACATGTACGGACTTTAGTAACAGCGATTTATTCAGCAATTTTGTCTTTTAACTGACTACATTAAGTAATACAACTATATCCGTTGAGATTTAAAATTTAAAATTTGATTTGGATTGATAGAAAAAAAACCGCATTTTCGGCGATCTTAGAAGTTTGAAATTTCCAAGTTTTCCGGGAGAGCATGCCCCCAGACTCTCCTAAAAATCACTACGCACGAGCTTAGCCCCGCCAATGCAAATTATATTCCGCGGTCCCTGGTTTGGCTTGGGTTTCTTTTTTCTCGATTTCTCTTACACTTGCCTTTGACTCCTAGTTCACTTTCCCCTTTCCTCCCCGGGAAAGAGAAGGGGGG
>JAOBRD021002700.1:0-11834 GCA_027575215.2 Hydrozoanthus sils
GTAGAGTCTAGGGAGTGAATCTCCAGGTAGAGTCTAGGGAGTGAATCTCCAGGTAGAGTCTAGGGAGTGAATCTCCAGGTAGAGTCTAGGGAGTGAATCTCCAGGTAGAGTCTAGGGAGTGAATCTCCAGGTAGCATCTAGGGAGTGAATCACCAGGTAGAGTCTAGGGAGTGAATCTCCAGGTAGAGTGTAGGGAGTGAATATCCAGGTAGAGTCTAGGGAGCGAATCTCCAGTTAGAGTGTAAGAAGTGAATATCCAGGTAGAGTCTAGGGAGTGAATCTCCAGATAGAGTCTAGGGAGTGAATCTCCAGGTAGAGTCTAGGGAGTGAATCTCCAGGCAGAGTCTAAGAAGTGAATCTCCAGGTAGAGCCGCCAAAAGATTTAAGAACAGCCAAACCTTAGCCGAAAGTTACTGGTTCTTATAAAAAAAAGCGCATACTCCATCTCATTGTTGTTGAGCAGCATCCACGTTTACTCATGGAAGTTCGCTTTCATTTTTAGGCAATGCATTTGAACGAGGATTTATGTTAAAAGCTCTGTATCTATTCAAGAACTATTCTAAGCTTTCCTTTACTTCATGATTATTTTTTTTTCTTCTTTTCACTTACTCTTGTGTTCTATTCTGTCTTCCTGCTGCGCTAACTTTTCGACATTCCAGCCCACATCAGATCATATACCAATTGATAGCGCAACAGAAAGACAACAGAACAACAAGGGTAAGTGAAAAGAAGAAGAAAATAATCATAACAATGACTACCTACACCATGGCCAAGGGAGAGAACTTGCAAGTCTCTTGTACTTCTGCAATGTTAAATGTTATGTTTTGATAAATTTTAAACTTTTATTTCAGAAAGATTTCCTGGATAGTCTGAAGAAAACTCTGTCAAGCACAAAGACACTAACTGAGAGTGCAGCAGTGTCCTGTGTGAAACTTTGTAAAGCTGCGACCTACATGAGACCCGAAGATAATTCAGTTCTTTGTTTTCTTGTTTTGACGATTCTCAACGAGCTTAAGGTGATAGAAACTGTGTGATTCAATGCAAGAAACATAAAAACGAACTACCATGGTTCCATTTTCAAGGAGTTTTGAAAAAGCTTCATTAGGTTAAAAGTTCAATTCTTTAGTGACAACAGTTAAATGTCAAGAAGAACTGAGTTTTTCACCTAATTAAATATTTTCAAAACTCCTGGAGAATGGCACAATGGTGGTTTCAAAACGTTGGTTGTTTTGTGTAATATTTCTTTCAATAACTTATAACTGTAGGTAAAAATTATAATATAAATATTTGATATGAAGCACGTGACTATTCATCCTCTAGCAAGTGATTAAACTTCTTCACTTTTATTTCTAAAAACCATGGTTTTGGTATTGAAACTGCTTAAACCACTCAGTGCTCTGTTATCTGGTATATTAACCCTAAGGTTATGATGATCTTTCTAGTCTTGTCCAGAATAGGTTACCATCCCGTTGAGATAAATATTACTCAAAGCAGCAAAGTAACTGTAGGCAAACTTCACACATGTTTAGATGCAGACTAGAGATTCTGACTTTTAATAGGTTATTTTCTTGAAATGATAAACGGTTTGAATCCAGGAGTAACAGTTGTAGATCATATGGTGGAATCATACGGGTAAATGTAGTCCTGAGAAGGACTGTTGTCAATGTTAGTAACTGATGTTTCGACTTCTGAAGGCACTGCTGTTCAATGTAAACAAGCCATTCAGCCTGGGAGCAAACAGTACTACGAGTGCAGAGGAGCTGATGGTTGGCTGTTACGTGTCCAGTTTCCGGATCAACTACAGGAACAATCAGCACTTTGATGTCTGTCTGTCAACTTCGTCACCAATCGTATTTAACCTGGCTTATGTACGTGGAACCTATGCTGTAGTTACTGAGGTATGTACTTGTTCTTCCAAACCAGGTGATACATAACCCTCCCAGTCCCAACTGAACATAACAGATGATGTAAAACTAAATTCTCCAAACTAGGATTCATACTTTTCATATAAATCGGTTTGGGAGAACTTCGGTTTTTATCTTTACAGTTTACCTTGTTTTGATCATAACACATTTTCTCATTACAAGACGATGTGCTTTGCATGTTTTTTAAGGGATAATTAGAAGGTGATAGACTATTACCAAAATGATAGGAGAATTTGACTATTTGAACAGAGTTTGGTAACTATTGACTATAGCAACGGAACAATACTTATGTAAAGAACCTAAATGTAATACGATCACTATGCAGACCAGTTTTTACCACAGACCTCCACGTATCTGGAACATATCACCAGTAGTTATCCGCAGTGTCAACCAATCCATTTATACTTTCCGAAAACACTTGTATTTTTACTATCTAAAACTGACTGAAATGCATTTTAACATTGATTGTCTGCAAACATTCAAATCAATCTGTCTTAAATGTCGTAACTGTTGCCCAATAACCAGCATTGATGGCAGACCTTGTTGTTACTAATTTAAGCTGTTATAGTTATCACTAGTAGTTAGTGCATGATGTAAGTCGATAATAACTAGTTAGTACTAGCTGTTAGTTTTTTACTCCAAGATTTTTTGTTTTGCTATTTAAGTTGTTATCTAATAGTTGAAACCTGATAGTCGTAAATCTTAAGTTGAAAGTTTTTAGTGTAAGTTAGCAATTTTAGGGATTAGCAGTGGTTTTCTATTTTCAATATTATTTTTAAGTTATACTGTAGCAATCTTTCATTTTATTCAAAATGGGGTGTCATGATTAATTGGAGCAACACTCTGTGTAGACTTTCTAGCCTCATGGCAAAGATAATAAATCACAAATCACAACTCTATTTTTTAAATTCTCTATAGGAAATTTTTCAGATACCGTTCTTCCATTTCTGGGAATAAAAATCAAAAGTGCTTATTTTTCTTGTTTTTGTAACGAGGATCTTGTTATGCAAAGCATGGATGCGTCCAGAGCTGTTGGAATGAACTATGACTTCGATGAAAGTTGATATTTTTGGCATTTTAGAATCTAAGAAAAAATTAAAAGATGTTTCTGTATTTCTAGAACCCACTCGCCTGGTGGCCAAGATCAGATGTTCTTCACTCAAAAGCGCCACAACTTAGAGATATTTATCTGGTAAGTGACCAAGATCAAATGTTCTTCACACAAAAGCGCCATCTCAACGGCATAAAGTTTGCAAAAGAGACCCTTAGATTCGACACAAGTATGAGTATGAGTTTTTCCCATTCGTCATACTGCGCATGCGAAGAAGTCACGCCATCTTGTCGTGTTTTGAAAATCTTGTGGCCCACGCACCAAGTATTTTGCAATTATCCTCTTCTCAACCTCGATTGAGAGAATCTGGGTACGAGATTGTTGTAAACAAGATGATGACAACAAGATTTTGGAAACACAACGAAATGGCGTGATTTCTTTGCACGCGCAGTATGACAAATGGGGAAAACTAGTACTCATATTCATTGTTAAATCCAAAGCCATGGCTACACATTACAACATTGCATGGAATGTTGCATGCAATGGGAGAATCGCACTGTGTAGTCACATTTGAAACTGTTGCACACAACGTCGTGCGAAGTAGAAAACGATGCAGTTCCTGCATCGTTGCACGCAACGGTTTCACCGTGTGGCAACACGAAGGGTTTCAGGTGCGCACAATGTTGCATGCAATATTGCACTGTGCTTCCACAGCTTAAAGGTCTCTATTACAAGCTTTATACCGTTGACCAAGAATGAAACTGACCTTTGTCCAAGCACATACTTTATTCAGGCAAAGGACTATAGTCCAAAAGATCAGTTTATCCAACTATTTTACCACGTGAAGCTTAAATTTACCAAACTATTAGCGATATTTTAAAAGAGTGTGCTATGCTCCAGAGGACTTCTATTTTAAGTTAAGCTACATGACATACTACCAACTTTGCGACATTTTGTCTCAATCAGAATGTTCTACAAAGGATTCTGTCATCTGAGCAAGATGCCCAACAGTCACGATTGAGTCAGGTAAGGTCCGGTGAGCTCTTTTGTTAACTTGGAACACCAATTGCTTTTTTGAAACACCATCCTTTTATTGAATACTACTCTTTTAATTTAATATGTTGATGCTCTTGTACTGTTTACTTGTGTTGGGTTATGCATACTTACGGAGCTATAGGTTCATGACAGCTGTTAAGCCCAGACTGATTAAGAAATTATTTATTATTAAGAATTACAGAATAATAATGCCGTATTTGTAAGGTTGAGGTTTCAGTCCAAGGACTCATTTTTTAGTCTTATTGCTTAACTCTCCCAACTATCGCTTATTGCTTAACCCTCCCAAACCATGCTTTTCCTGTTACCAGTTTAGGAGAATTTTGCTTTTCATCTTCGGTAGTTTGCTTATGTCTGATCAGTTACCATTTTTTCATTACAGAATGACTTATTTTGTATGAGTTATGTGAGGAGAATTTAGATGTTGATAAACTGGCTTGGGCTGAAAGGATTAAACTCACGACAACATTTACATTATTTTTGAAGATTTACAAACAGAAGTTGGAGAAGAAGCACAAAGAAGACGATTTTCATTCAACCAACAAGAAAGACAAAGACCTTTTGCTTTGGCTTGTCAAGCTTTTCCATGCCGAACCAATATTCGCGTTTCATGTAAGAATTTGCGTGTGTTTTAAGATCATCGTTTTTTAAGGCGGAAACAGTGTTATTTGAAAGGCTTTTGATTCAGTCAAAAACACCTTTTTATATTTTGTTCATCATGCATTCTAAATTTTGTGTTATTCCATGACCTGACTGGAGTATCCAATTTTCGTATTGTTTCTTAAGTTATGCACTTGTATCTTTTTGTGTTAGTACTATGGTATCTCGTGTTATGTTATGACACGTTAACATGAAAACGGTTGCACACTGTCTTGATCAAACTAGCGTGACCATGATTGCACGAGTCCATGCAGAGCTCCAGAGCTTAGTTTTTAATTTCTAGCCAATTTAACAGAGCTACAGCTGCAACTGTTGATCAGAAGTCAACAGGCTGGCCTTCACATGCAGGGGTAAGCAACCCTTCCCTGTTATTAATCGGTAACATTTTTCTATAAACTTATTAACTTTTTCTCTTGTAGAACGCAGAGGAAACACTTCCTTGGGAAGTTCAAAAGAGCTCGATGCAGATAATCACAGGGCTTGTCAACCTTGTCTTGTGTACCGCTGTGTCCCAGGACATCAGACAGGAAGCTGCCCAGGTAATCCATAAGTAACTTCATATCTATCAACATCGTACAGGTCTATTGTTCTTGAGTTTACAATGTTTTGCTTCAAGAAACCGTCAGAGGTAATGAACGTGAATCATTTAATCAATGAAGTTCTGAATCTGCGAAGTTTATGACTTCTTGGCCCTCTTTTATGTATCTGTTAGTTTTCCAGGCGTTTCACGCGTATCTGTTAATCTATAAAGCTTCCAAACGTGTAGCTTTCTATCGTATAGCTTCAGAGCAGGTAGCTCCCATCCAGTGTTATTATGTTATTTTTATCATTAGTAGTAGTAGTATTTTATTTCTATTTATCACGTGCAAGATGTTCCAAGCTAGATGCTGTTTGGTTTTCACAAGTTTGCAACATGTAGCTTACCTTATACAGAACATTTATTCTTCCTATCAAAGCACAGATCAGCTATGGTTGCCCTGTTCTGATGTATCCCTTCTTTTGTACAGACTCTCCATTGTTTATTTCAAGCTGATAACATGGAAATGTGGAACCCAGCCTCCCCAATTGCCAGCTCCTGGGAAATCAGGTGGGGCCTGGATGTCAAGTGTTTACAATTGCCTAGAAATTAATTTGATGACAAAGACGTGTTTGCTAAGATAGTAGTGTTTTCTATTAAGGCATAATCTTTGAAATTAGTGAAACAATAAAGATAGTTGGTGTCCCAATGGCTGATTGGTTACCTTCCTGGAGTTTTAAACTAAGCTAAACCCTTTCTCGAGCTCATACGGCCAGTGCTTCTCCAGTTTCTGTAGTATTAAGCAGACGAGAGTCTTTGACTCCTCCTGGACAGGACACTAATCTATCACAGGTTAGCTCCCAGCAGAACTGGTACTCATTTATACAGCTGAGTCGACTGGAACAAAGTCGGGTAAAGTGTCTTGTTCAAGGACACAACACAGTGGTCTGACCGGGGCTCGAACTTGCAACCCTAGGATTACAAGTTGAACACGCTTACCACTTGGCTACTGTGCTGCTGACTTCCTGAAGATCTAGAGGATTTCTTCCCATATGTATATAGGCTCTGGAAGCTATGTTAGAAGACTAGTAATCTCCTGGTTGAAAGTTTAAATCCCAGCCAGACAACTGAATTGTCCAGTCAACAAAGCTGTTTATAAGCGAGGACCCATTTGTGCTTTTGAATAGCATGCTGTGGAGTACTCCGTCCATGGGAGTCAGAGGTTCATCCAACTAGCTCTTGGAAAACAGGAGAGCTATATATAACCGATCGGGTGTCTCCAAGTTTGTAGGCATTGATAATTGTTATACTGGTGGAAGTTGGAACTAACAATCGTTAATATCTTTTCTAGTGCCCACGTTTTATTATCGCTGTCAGAAGAACTTGTTAACCATGGCAATCAGAGCACCGTGTTGTTAAAATACTTGATGGAGATACTTGCGTGTAGGAACGAGTTTCTCAGGAGACATAAGGTAATTGCTCATTGTCCTGTTTATTCATACTCATTCTTTTATATTTGTGGGTGCATGAACATCTTCTTGTATAGAAATCGTGCATGTGTTTATGTATTGATGTTAAAATGTACACATGTGTGCATGTGTACTACCCATCTAAGTATCTAAGTATGCAATTATACAATTATGTGATTGTATAACTTTTTATGTCAAATAATTAGTCTTCATATTTTCAACTGGTAGGATCAAGCATCAGTTGGGAGTCATTTGCCGATCTGTGCTTCAGCGCAAACAAAGCTAGAGGTAAGCTTCCTCTTTTAATGTTTTGACCTAGTATTTACTTTAGGTTGTATATGAGTTATTTTTTTATGTTGTATAGAAAGTTTGTAAACATTTGAAGGCTTTAATCATTTTCTGAAGATATTTTGAACAAAGAGGAACAGTGGCACAGACTCATGTTGTTAAAAATGATTGGCCATTTATTTGTTTAGCCATTTGCAGTTTTCTCACGCATCCTTTCATTCACTTGCTCTGATGTTTTTGTTTATTTTTTTTAGTCGTTACTTTTTTAAAAAAAAAAATCTTAAGTGTTAACTGGTCAGATTCTAACTTCCAAACTTTGTAGTGTCGAGAAAGTTTGGCGATTTTGAAGCAGATTTTTAAAAAACTGAAAATTTGCCAGAACATCAACTGACATCATCAGTTGAACAACTAAATGTTAATATCTCAAGAACCATGAAAGACTTTGACAATTTTTTTTCACCGCTGTTCCTCACTTAGCAAGGTCTATCCACTGACGTAACAAGATTTTGAAATGTGTTGATTTTATTGTTTCTCTGTAGGAGGTACTTTTGACATATCTGTGGAGTTTCGATATGGGACCGGTTATGTTAGCCCTATCTTGCTTTGGTCATCTTTGTGAAGAAGTGGACATAGTTCAGAGCTCAGAGAGTCTTAATGAGCTTCATTCGTCGTCAAACTTTGCAGTTTATTCTGAACTATCTGCTGAAGCCGGAAAATTCAACACGGGTAAAAGTTTTACTTTTATATGATGAAGATAAACCCACACAGTCTCAAACGACATGATGTAATGCATTGTTCGATTGCTACATTTTAGGACGAGCTGCCCTTCAGAAGCGAGTGATGGTGCTCTTAAGACAACTAGACAAACAGACGCCAGGCAATGTACAGGTAAGTGCCAGCTCATACTGTTACTATCAGGTCATTCAAAGCAGATTGAACCTGTTAGTAATATGTGAGTGCTGAAATCGAAATAAGTGTATGTTTACCTTGAAAAATATTAGAGCACATTAGCACTGTAACACCGAGGGGTTAATTGGCCCTTGTCACCTGGAAAATGCTTTGGATGCTTGTCTTTTGTACACTGGCCTTTCTTCAGAGCCCTTAAGAAAATGCTGGAGGTGAAGTAGAGCAAGAAAACAAAGTTACCAAGTAGGATTAATAACCAGTTGGGATTACTAACAAGTCCAAAATACTATTATGGTTACCAACAGGGTATTCGGTTCTAGTTTCCCCAATTAGCCATAAAAAACTGAACTCGCTGACACAGAACCAATGTTATTTAAGTTAATTTCAATTTCTTGTGATTAGAAGGGTTTTTTTGTTGTTGCTGCGTCCGACTTGATTACAAATGTCTTTACTCCGTAGGCTTGGGAAGGTACGTACGTAAAGTGGCAGAAACTCACTAGCTTTCTGTCCAACTACTCGAAAGACGAAATGAGCTCCCTGGATTTACAGAAGTATTTACGGAGGAGAACCAACAGCCAAATTGCTACTGGTAGAATAGCATCAGATGATCTCGAGGTAAATTGAAAGTCATTTCCATAATATCGTAAACCCTGGTTATTTTGAATGTATTAAAGACTTATAAGACTTCAAGAAGAATTGTGAGAGGAACGAACTCTCAACAGAATTTTTGTGACGTTCTTTTCTTTCATTAGGGGCTCTAAGCGTCAAGGAGAACAACATCAACAACGAAGGCCTAAAAAACACATTTCTTGTTTATCTTTTTTTATCATGTATGGCTCATTTACTTTCTCTTTTTTCCAAGTTACGCTTCGTGAAAAGTTTCCTTTTTAAAGCTAAAATAAGACTAAGACAATATTTTCTGTAGGTCATTCTCGTGGTCGCAAGAACTTTAAACTTAATTAGGCTTTTCACGTGTAATTTTTAAGACGATGGCGTGAAGGTGACCAGCGCGATGTATTCCAAGGTGCTGAGCCCTTGCATTTACTATTGTCCTAGTTGCCTAAGATCTCTATTATGTTAATGACTCTCTAATCTCCCAAATTTGTATTTACCCTTAACTTTTTTTGTTAAGCAAAGTAGGGTCCGTTTTAATTTAAACTATTCATTGTTTGACGAATTAATTTTGTGCTTACAATTCTCACTCTCAAACACTACAGAGCTATGCCAGCGAGTGGGTGTACATGACAGGATTTTTGTGTTCTCTTGGTGGAGTCTGTTTAAACACATACCAAACGTTGAGGTAAAAGTGTGACACTCCTCAGTTACGTCGAAAAAAATCCTTCAGTTTTTCTTAATAGTGATCAGGGTTCTTCCGAGTCCAAAGGCATAAAAGCCTTGAATTTTGCTCTCTGAAAATTGGTGCAACAAGAATAAACGTTATAAGATAGTTTCTCAGGTTTTGAAAAGTACCAATTCATTAACTGCTTAATTACCACTTACTAACTCAAATGCTCATTTAGTTAAAGGCATTTATATTCAACAAAACTACAAAGTTTCAGGTGTTTATACTTTTTCTAGTTGCTGGGTCAGTCGTTAAAATTGGTTATTAAAATTCCTTAAATTTTGTTTCGAATCCAAGTGAAAATTTATAAGTTAGACTTACAAATACTTCATGCTCCATGCAGTTTTAAACATGTTTCATCACTAAACTTTCACAGTGTTTTGGTATGATGTTAAAAGCTATTTTAAGGTAAATTTAATCCATTGCAACTGAAGTTGATTGGTGACATGATCGAAATATGTTTTTAAGTCTAAATAATGATGTCCTTTTCCTCAAATGTATAACAAATCTGCTTGTGGGAAGTAGGCATGCCTGTCATCCACAACCTCTCGGCCACTGCGCCGCAGACGAAAAAATTGTTTCGCTAATTGCTGTTAATTTGTATCATGTGCTTTGTTAATGCACACTGAATGACGATGGTAATGGGTGTTTCCAAAACATGTTTTAAAAAAATAGAAACGTACTACTCGTGAAATTTCTAAAATTATTTAACAACTATGCCAAGAGCGTGTGTTGGATATGAGGTGGTAAATAGTCAGAGGCAAGCAACGCCGAGTTGGCTGTAAATCATCTCATATCCAACAAGTGCAAATGGAACAGTTTCTTGAGTTTTTGAAACCTATCGATCCTTGAAAATTACAGACAAATTTTTTTTAAGAACCATATTTCAGCCTTGCAACACTTCGCCATCAGTTTCCATTATGATCAATTCAGAATATGAGCTGATAACCGTGATTGAGAAAATCAATCAGAACACTGGAAATGCACTATTCGAGGTTGAAAATTTAATAAATGAATATATTTTGCTTCTTTTCCAGGCGGTTCAGTCGTGTAACCACAATTCAGACACAGTTTACTCCATCTCCAGACTCTCAAAAGTTTGAGAACTTTTCTGTCACGAGGTATGTGCTGATCTCGTCCTTTTGTTTCTATTGAGACTGTTAAACATTCTAGCTCGAGGTAGATTATTAACATCTAACTTTACCTCAGACAACACATACAAAATATGTCATATTTCAATGAAAAGTAAGAATTGACCAAAGAAGGTAAATTGTTGAAGATGAAATGCAAAATTCTCCCAGAATGATTGAAGAAAAGTAGGAAACCAGTTCGGGAGAATTTGAAAGGGAAATGTTATTTAATATGTACTGTATTGTAAAATACAATGTAGCAAAAATTTTTCTGAAGCTTGCTAGATTAAATTGATTGACTATGTGATCATTTGGAAGCTGAAATAACGATTTATAATAGACTTTACAAAACATGTAGAGCTCGATCCGGTTCATTAAAATAATCTTTAACTTAAGGAATCTTGACTAGAAAAGCGGTTTTCAGCAGCCCCTACAAGAAAATATAAAAAGATTTAAAAAAACACCAAAAAACAAAAACTACAAAAATTTTATTGAGTATATAACTAGATAAAAAATCATAATAATTTTTAAAGATTAACAATAACCTTAACTTTTGATTGAAACACGGTTAGAGATTTGACGTTTCAAAGCTGAAAGTGCAGTTTGTTAAATTCTTGGAGATGATAATAAAAGAAACCTGTTATTGCCCCCAATGTACACATTGGGAGGTAAAACGTTTCTTCTAACTATCTTAGTTGATAGTTATTTCATTATTAGTTATGTTCGGTTACTAAACGTTCAAATTTGCACCTACAAGACAATGAATTAAGACCTAAAGGGTTTGATGTGAACCTTTACTGTCAGCCAGTGGTAGGCGATAGAAATTTTTTACTTTATCTCTTACAGGTTTATGAGCGACCTTCTCAACCTGCTGGTCTGTAGCAATGAAAAGTTTGGTGCTCAGGTATTTCTTCTTATTTATTGTAATCTTTATTACACTCCAGTAATTGGAAAGTCCAACCGGTTGTAAATCCGAAATATAGGACTCCGAGGGCCTACGGTCTAATGTTCTTATCAAGGAAGACGCGAAAATCTTGCTTTTTGCAGATGCTATAGCAACTACAGCACCATCTTCTTAGTTAAGAAAGTCCACTGTTCATTCTATAATACCCGCAGAAAAACTATTTTTGTGTAGTTCGTAGTAAAACTATATGGGGCAAAGAACGTTTTGTTGTAGCCATGCGGCAAATGATTGGAATAGTTCAGAGACCGACATTCGAGAAAGCAGTGCCCTTCGCCATTTATACCCAGACTCAAGAAATTATAAAGATTTTAGATCTCACAGTTTTGACTAAAGACGATTTTTAGATTTGTATATGTAATTCTTTTAGTAGATTTTTAGAGGCTTTATAAATTTTGTTTTTATTGGTGTAGCTGTAATCGCTTCATTTGTGTTTTGTTTTTCTTTGTCTATATTTGCATAGCCCTACTAAAAACCACCCCCTGCCTAAATATTGTATTTATTATTATTATTATTATTATTATTATTATTG